>WNNJ02000333.1:0-169413 GCA_012934845.2 Pomphorhynchus laevis | reverse complement strand
ATATATATATATATATATATATATATATATAATTGTAAATGTTGCCAAAAACCGAAGTTTGATCACAAGTTGAGCAGACTTCCTTATCACTCCTAGATGAACTGATGGTAGCCAGCAGCACTCATCAGTAGGGTGAACTACCATCAGTCGTTTCGGCTGCCTTGTGATATATTAAAAAGGCATCTCCGAGAATTTGCTAACGCGGTAACATGGGCCTAGCCTCTTTAAACTAACCACGTGCGTTCCGGATCATCCTAAGTTTATTCGGCAGGAATTTTACTTGCTTTCTCACAGGATCCTTTGGAGGATATATTTTTATAATTTTAAATCCGATTGTGTTTTTTGGCAACATTTACAATTATAAAACTGAAGCTTATTAGGTCCCGGAGCACAGTTTAACACAATCGGATTTATATCCAATTTATATATACTAAATGGTATTGCTTGTTTGACTGGACTTTGATTCACGATTTTCAGTCACCATGTCACTTCTAGACGACCAATGAGTAGCCAGCAACACTCATCAGTAGAATGAAGTACTCACTGGCCGTTTCGGTTGCCTGTGTGACATTGTGAATAAAGGAGTTTCCGACACTTTGCTTAATTGTCTGAGGCTTACGCTCTTTCAGATCGAATGGATGTGCGGACCATTCATAAACACTAGGCAGAGGTTGTTGCTGAATTGTCGCTGCACTCGTTAGATTCTAAATGGATACGGCATGTTTAATAGTAGTGCACGGATGTGCTGAGTAAACAACGGTCCATGATTTCTTACGAAATACGACATTTATACTAATTGGTGTTGCTTGTTAGACTGGACTTTGATTCACCACTTTCAGTCACCATGTCACTTCTAGACGATTAATGTGTCCCAGTAACACTCATTAGTAGAATGAAGTACATAGTGGTCTTTTCGATTGCTTATGTAACTTTTTGAATGAAGGCGTTTCCGACACTTTGCTTAATTGACTGAGTCTTAGGCTCTTTACTAGATCGAATTGTTGTGCGGACCATCCTTATACACTAGGCAGATGTTGTTGATGAATTGTCGCTGCACTCGTTAGATTCTAAATTGATACGCCATGAATAATTGTGGTGCACAGATGTGCTGAGTAGACAACGGTCCAGGATTTCTTTCGAAATACGGCATTTATACAAAATGGCGTTGCTTGTTAAACTGGACTTCGATTCACGACTTTCAGTCACCATGTCACTTCTAGACGACCAATGAGTACCCAGCAACACTCATCAGTAGAATGAAGTACTCACTGTCCGCTTTGGTTGCCTGTGTGGCATTGTGAATAAACGCGTTTTCGACACTTTATATATTATTGTGTTGCTTGATGTTAAATGTAACCATGTATTACATCATTTTGATGTATAAAACTCGTTTGTCATTTTATTTTAATAACGCAATTATAAATTGCGGTATTAAAATTGCATTTACCAAACTGACATTACTTTTTAATTATAAATTTGGTTTTGTTTTATTAAACTTTAATAGCACCCATGCTAATATTTAATCATTCTAAGTTTGCACAAACGATTGATAACAACAGTCTAAACTATTGTTATTTTCAGATTTGATAATTTTAAATAGTGTACATATATACTTTTGGTTGTAAACGCTTTATGAAGCAGAAACGATCAATTCTAAAAAATACATTTTTTCGTTAATATGATTTGTAGAAAATTCTTATCGCTGCTTGATGTACATGGGCACACACACCCCTATACGGCCAATAAACGACATTTGCATTGCATTAAAAGCAAAGTATTATTGTGTCTTCAAAACCTAGCATGACTTACTTAGCTTTAAGATAAATGAGATTTGCTGGTGATTTTAAATCCAAAAATTATGTTACTTTGTATGCAAAAGTGATGGTATAAAATGATGCACGGCTGTCTAGATTGAATAAAAAGGACGCGATTGATGAGAAATAAAGTAAGTACTTTAGCTGAGAACCCGTCGTACAATCGAGTATTATGCTCTAACGTAGAAGTTGTTCTAAGCGTCAACAACAGTTACTTGTGTGCATTTCGACATTGGGACATTAGACATTTCGTTTTATAAATGAACGTTCGTTTTATAAATGAGCAACACGTCTAAAATAATAAATCAAAAAGAAGAATTCAACAAAACATGCGAAACGGCTAATAAAACGTTCCAGAAATAGTGACAACGTTTGTCTACTACAGTGTAGGCGGACTATCTTTGTAATATTTACTATAGTTTTATATTTTTCGCTACAAGATAAAAGATTAATGAAAAAACACGCCCTTTTTTATTTGTCAATAAAAAGGCGTGACAGTTTTTATTTGATAATTGTAATATCTTTGCAAAATATAAAATTCGTCACTACTTACGTTGTAATTTTCCAATATGAAGCAACAGTTACAACATTTAATGTGCTTCTTGTGAATTGATAAGAACAAACATTTCGCAGTGTTATTATAAAATCTTTTTCTGCAATTAAATATTTCTTCTTACATTGCGGTTAACTCTCAAAGATTAAGAAAAGCGACGGATGTGGAGATATTTCTGCTTTTTAATGAGAGATGTGTTAAAGTCATAATTTGAATTCTCTATTCGAAGAAAAATGGAGACTACAATACAAATAGGCTATTTAATTGTCGCATAATTAATAAGTCATTATCATAAGCAACGAATCATGAGCCAATCAATAGTCATGAGTCAAGAGTAATTAATAAGTCATAATGCATTTGCCATCGGTCATAAGCAATGAGTCAGAGTCAAGAATCATGAGTCATGAGTCAAGAGTCATTAGTCTTTTAAGTCGTGAGTCATGACTCAAGAGTCAAAAGTTAAGTCATGAGCCATAAGTAATAAGACGTTGAGTCCAAATTTACTTGGATTTTCTATTCAAAGAAAAATTGAGGTTCCAATACGAAATAGGATATTTATTGTTGCATAATTAATAAGTCATAAGGCATTTGCCATAATTCATGAGCAATGAGTCATGAATCAAAAGTCAAAAGTCAAGTCATGGGCCATAAGTAATAAGATGTTGAGTTATAACTTACTTGTATTCTCTATTCGAAGTAAAATAGAGGTTGCAATACGAACTAGGCTATATTTATAGTCGCATAATTAATAAGGCATTTGCCATAATTCATGAGCAATGAGTCATGAGTCAAAAGTCAAGTCATGGGCCATAAGTAATAAGACGTTGAGTCATAATTTACTTGTATTCTCTATTCGAAGTAAAATAGAGGTTGCAATACGAACTAGGCTATATTTATAGTCGCATATCATGATTAATGAGTATCACTTTAAAAATCAGTAGAACAATGCAAAATGAACTGCCTGTACTTTTTTTTAAAAATGTACTCAGAAACAAAATGTCTTTTTGAAAAGTTTAACATTAATTTATTGCTCATTTTATTTGCCTTAATGTTATTGTATCAGTTATCGTGATGCTTAGATTTTTGTTTCAAGTTCTTTTCACTATTATTAACATCTTATTTTTTATAAGTGTTTTAAGTTTTCATTTAATAGTATTTATTTAAAACACCAACTCAAAAGAATTGGAAGTTTAATTTAAAGTACCAGCATATAAATTTTAGAATGCAAACCAATAAATAACTATATAAACAAGTATTTAATCAAATAAAATCAATAAATTATATTGCATTTGTTATTCACTTTCCTGATAATTTATTCAGTAAGCACATTTTCATTTGTTAACCGTTATCATTGTCTGACATGAGCGTTCAGACAAGAAAAATCCTCGATTGGATTTAATTGTGTCGAATTGAGGATACTTTTTTTTATCATTGTGTCATATGAGGATACTTGGAATTTTTATTTTATATGTTACCAACAAAAATCTTTTACACATTCTATTCATTACCAAATTAGATGTTCTGCTGTCACCAGTTTTTTAACACGGTATTGACCAAACTTCCAAAAAATATGTTTATCATAATCTATAAATATAATTCAAAACAGCGATACTCTAAACGGATTTGTAAGCATAGAACATCTTTTAATATTTTAAATGTCCAACAACTCCGAGCATATTTTCCTTTCTAAAATATTTACTTTGTATATTATATTGACTTGTGTTATATTATTCACAAACCGAGGAATTTAATTTAGTTAATTAGCATTTCAAGCCACCAACTTAAGATTGAACACTTTATTTCAATGATTTTACATTTAACTTTTCTAGGTGGATGGCAATTGTATGCTTTTATCAAATATGCCCGACCTGAATATGCCTCGGTATGAATTATATGTATATACTTATATGTATATATTCTATGTTGCAATTTATCATTTTCTCTTAAGTATCGCACAAATTGTCTTTAACATGATTTTTACGTTTAAATAGGAATATTATTTGGATTAAAACCGTGCTTGTGTTTTGAAGCATTTCAACACATTGTTTTTTAAATATTCAGGAACGATCAAATGCTACTAGTAGCATCTGAAAATGCTACTAGCATATTCATAAATTTTAAAACAATAAAAAAATGAAAACAATAACTTTTATTTTTTATTAAAAATTTATTATTATTCAATTTTTTCAATTTGTTTATGTTACAATCAAAAATTTTGTATTTACTAGCAACATATTAAAAAAATGTTGTTGAATTTCAATCATACCTGATCGTCCATGTTAATTTTTAAAATACAGATAGGGATGGAAATATTTCTATTGTTTTTTAATTCTTATAGCGGGATATTAGATACATTTTATCCCATAATTTACGTTTAAATGCTCTGCTTTTCAATTGTCAATCTCAATAAAGCCGTATGATAGCAAACATTATGTCAATATATTTGAACTCATGTGTGTATTCGGCTGTTAATCACGTAATAAAGAATAAAGGAAACATTTTTTAGCGATTTTTAGCACTCATTTATTTTGACTGTCTAGGCATTTCAAGAGTAATATATATATATAGGAACATAATTAACAGAGTTACAATAATATGATTTTATGGTTTTAAAAATGTTTATATAGTTTTATTAATTTTAAACTTCAATATATTTTTGATTATCAAAATACATTTGATAGACTTGTGCGCTCATTTGTTTTTGAAAAGGAGTATTTTGTTAATTTCAGTATCACCGGTGTAAGTTCGGTTTGTGTTGATGTACTAACATCGTTATCTATATTTTTAATAAGCTCTTTTAGATATTTAAATTAAGATTTTAGAACAAGCGAATATTTTTAATACTTGGAAATTAAAGTGTCAACTTATCGATAAATAACAATTTTATTTTAATTAATTTTAAAATGCTTGATTTAAAATGTAATTGAAGTAAATTATATAAATCAACATTTGAAATTAAACGCTACTATTCTTTCAACATGCTTTTATTTGATCATTTTGATACGTTTAAATTTATAGATTTTTGGCTTATTTTTGTGTATTTTGCTTTAGAGCGCTGTAAAGTATGAAAATAACCAACTATTTGAAGGGTCCTTTATTCATGTAGAATATGTGAAGAATCTTCAAGATGGGTATCACACATTTACTCATCGAATACCACCAACTGGGGTAATTATTTTTAAATATGCTTATCCTGCTACTGAGTATATCAATTAAGTCATCGCTGTTTTTTATCATTTATGTCACATTATAGCCATCGCCATTTATAGTCATGCCTAACATATCATTAGTCAACATCGTGTGTATTGCCATAATTATTCATCGCCTCACAATTTAATAATTTGATTTATAGTACATTATCATTAACACCATTTATAGTCATTGTTATTTATAGTAATCGGCATTAATAATCATCGCCTGTAATAGTAATCGCCGTTTATAGTCATCACCATTTATAGTCATCGCCATTTATAGTCATTATCATTTATAGTCATCGCCATTTATAGTCATCGTAAATTTGTAGTAATCGCCATTTTTTGTTATCATTATTTGTGGTCATCGCTGTTTATAGTCATCATCATTTATAGTCATCGCCATTTATAATAATTGTTATTTACAGCTATCGCCATTGATAGTCATCGCTGTTTTTAGTCATTATCATTTACAGTCATCATCATTTATAGCAATCGCCATTTATAGTCATCGCCATTTATAGTCATTATCATTTATAGTCATCGTCGTTCTTAGTCATCGCCATTTTTTAGTCATTGCCATTTATAGTCATCATCATTTGTAGTCATCGCCATAATTATTCATCGCCATTGATAGTAATTGTTATTTTCATCTATCGCTATCTATAGTCATCGCCGTTTATAGTCATCGGAATTTATAGTCACCACCATTTGTAGTCATCGCCATTTATAGCTATCGCGATTTATAGTGATTGCCATTTACATCGCCATTTATAGTCATTGTTATTTATAGTAATCGCCATTAATAATCATCGCCTGTAATAGTAATCGCCGTTTATAGTCATCACTATTTATAGTCATCGCCATTTATAGTCATTATCATTTATAGTCATCGCCATTTATAGTCATCGTAAATTTGTAGTAATCGCCATTTTTTGTTATCATTATTTGTGGTCATCGCTGTTTATAGTCATCATCATTTATAGTCATCGCCATTTATAATAATTGTTATTTACAGCTATCGCCATTGATAGTCATCGCTATTTATAGTCATCATCATTTGTAGTCATCATCATTTATAGCCATCGCCATTTATAGTCATCGCCATTTATAGTCATCGCCATTTATAGTCATCGCCATTTATAGTCATCGCCATTTATAGTCATCGCCATTTATAGTCATCGCCATTTATAGCCATCGCCATTTATAGTCATCGCTATTTATAGTCATCGCCATTTATAGTCATCGCCATTTATAGATATTGCCATTTATAGTTATCGCCAATTATAGTGATGACCATTTATAGTCATCGCCATTTATATTCATCGCCATTTTGTTGTCATCGCCATTTATTGTCATCATCATTTGTGGTCATCGCTGTTTATAGTCAACATCATTTATAGTCATCGCAGTTTTTAGTCACCCCCATTTTTAGTTATCGCCAATTATAGTTATCGCCAATTATAGTTATCGCCAATTTTAGTTGTCGCCAATTTTAGTTATCGCCAATTATAGTTATCGCCAATTTTTGTGATGGCCATTTATGGTCATCGCCAATTATAGTCATCGTAATTTTGTAGTCATGGCCATTTATTGTCATCATCATTTGTGGTAATCGCTGTTTATAGTCATCATCATTTGTAGTCATCGCTGTTTTTAGTCATCGCCATTTATAGCTTTCGCCATTGATAGAGATTGCCATTTATAGTCATCGCCATTGATAAAGATTGCCATTTATAGTCATCGCCATTTAGTAGTCATCACCATTTATATTCATTGCCATTGTGTGGTCATCGTCCTTTATAGTCATCATCATTTATAGTCATCGCCATTTTGTAGTCATCTCTATTTATTGTCATCGCCATTTTGTAGTCATCGTCATTTATAGTCATCGCCATTTATAGTCATCATCATTTTTAGTCATCGCCATTTATAGTCATCGCCATTTATAGTCATCGCCATTTAAAGTCATAGCCATTTAAAGTTATCGCCAATTATAGTGTCTGCCATTTACAGTCATCGCAATTTATAGTTATCGCTATCTATAGTCATCGCCATTTATAGTCATCGCCATTTATATTCATCGCCAGTTTGTAGTCATCGCATTTTTTATCATCATCATTTGTGGTCATCGCTGTTTATAGTCATCGCCATTTTTTAGTCATTACCATATCTAGTCATCATCATTTGTAGTCATCGCCATAATTATTAATCGCCATTTATAGTAATTGTTATTTACATCTTTCGCCATCTATAGTCATCGCCGTATATAGTCATTGCCATTTATAGTCATCTCCATTTTTAGTCATCGCCATTTATAGTTATCGCCAATTATAGTTATTGCCATTTATAGTGATTGACATTTATAGCTATCGCCATTTATAGTGATTGCATTTACAGTCATCGCCATTTTTATTGCTTGCCATTTATAGTCATCGCCATTTTGTAGTCATCGCCATTTGTAGGCATCGCAATTTATAGTTATCGCCAGTTGTATTTATCGCCATTTATAGTCATCATCATTTTTAGTAATCGCTATTTATAGTTTTCGCCATCTATAGACATCGCCATTTTTAGTCATCTCCATTTGTGGTCATCACCATTTATAGTCATCGCCATTTTTAGTCATTGCCATTTATAGTCATCGCCATTTATAGTCATCGCCATTTATAGTCATCGCCATTTATAGTCATCGCCATTTATAGTCATCGCCATTTTTAGTCATTGCCATTTATAGTCATCGCCATTTATAGTCATCGCCATTTATAGTCATCGCCATTTATAGTCATCGCCATTTATAGTCATCGCCATTTATAGTCATCGCCATTTATAGTCATCGCCATTTATAGTCATCGCCATTTATAGTCATCGCCATTTATAGTCATCGCCATTTATAGTCATCGCCATTTATAGTCATCGCCATTTATAGTCATCGCCATTTATAGTCATCGCCATTTATAGTCATCGCCATTTATAGTCATCGCCATTTATAGTCATCGCCATTTTTAGTCATCGCCATTTTTAGTCATCCCCATTTATAGTCATCGCCATTTATAGTCATCGCCATTTATAGTCATCGCCATTTATAGTCATCGCCATTTATAGTCATCGCCATTTATAGTCATCGCCATTTATAGTCATCGCCATTTATAGTCATCGCCATTTATAGTCATCGCCATTTATAGTCATTGCCATTTATAGTCATCGTTATTTATAGTCATCGCCATTTATAGTCATCGCTATTTATAGCTATCGCCATTTATGGCTATCGCCTTTTCTAGCTATCGCCATTTATAGCTATCGCCATTTATAGTGATTGCCATTTATAGTCATCGCTGTTTATAGTCATCGCCATTTATATTCATCGCCATTTTGTAGTCATCGTTGTATTTTGTCATCATCATTTGTGGTTTTCGCTGTTTATAGTCATCATCATTTATATTCATCGCTATTTTTCGTCATAACCATTTATAGTCATCGCCATTTATAGTCATCGCCATTTTTAGTCATCGCCATTTTTAGTCATCGCCATTTATATACATCGCAATTTTTAGTCATTGGCATTTATAGCTATCGCCAATTATAGTTTTTGCCTATTTATAATGATTGACATTTATAGCTATCGCCATTTATAGTGATTGCATTTACAGTCATCGCCATTTTTAGTGCTTGCCATTTATAGTCATCGCAATTTAAAGTTATCGCCAGTTGTATTTATCGCCATTTTGTAGTCATTGTCATTTGTAGTCATCGTCGTTTTTAGTCATCGGAATTTGTAGTCATCGCCATTTATAATCATCATCATTTTTACTCATCGCTATTTATAGTTTTCGCCATCTATAGACATCGCTATTTTTAGTCATCTCCAATTGTAGTCATCGCCATTTATAATCATCGCTATTTATAGTCATCGCTATTTATAGTCATCGCTTTTTATAGCTTTCGTTATTTATAGCTATCGACATTTACAGCTATCGACATTTATAGCTATTGCCATTTATAGTGATTGCCATTTATAGTCATCGCTGTTTATAGTATTCGCCATTTTTAGTTATCGCCATTTATAGTCATCGCCATTTTTAGTCATCGCCATTTATAGCCTTCGCCGTTTGTAGTCATCGGAATTTATAGTCATCGCCATTTATAGTCATCTCCATATTTAGTTATCGCCATTTATAGTCATCGCTTTTTGTAGGCATCGCCATTTATAGTCATCGCCATTTATAGTCATCGCCATTTATAGTCATCGCCATTTATAGTCATCGCCATTTATAGTCATCGCCATTTATAGTCATCGCCATTTATAGTCATCGCCATTTATAGTCATCGCCATTTATAGTCATCGCTATTTATAGTCATCGTTATTTATAGTCATCGCTATTTATAGTCATCGCTATTTATAGCTATCGCCATTTATAGCTATCGCTATTTATAGCTATCGCCATTTATAGCTATCGCCATTTATAGCTATCGCCATTTATAGCTATCGCCATTTATAGCTATCGCCATTTATAGCTATCGCCATTTATAGTGATTGCCATTTATAGTCATCGCTGTTTATAGTCATCGCCATTTATATTCATCGCCATTTTGTAGTCATCGTTATATTTTGTCTTTAACATTTGTGGTTTTCGCTGTTTATAGTCATCATCATTAATATTCATCGCTATTTATAGTCATAACCATTTATAATCATCGCCATTTATAGTCATCGCCATTTATATTCATCGCCATTGTTAGTCATCGCTGTTTATAGCTATCGGTTTTTATTTTGATCGTCATTTTTAGTGATCGCAATTTATTGTCATCGTCATTCATAGTAATCGCTATTCATTGCTATCGCCATACTAATTCTTTGCCTTTGATAATAATTGTTATTTACAGCTATCGCTATTGATAGTCATCGCTATTTATAGTCATCACCATGTGTAGTCATCATTTATAGTTATCGCCATTTATAGTCATCATCATTTATAGCCATCGCCATTTATAGTCATCGCCATTTATAGTCATTATCATTTATAGTCATCGTCGTTCTTAGTCATCGCCATTTTTTACTCATTGCCATTTATAGTCATCATTATTTGTAGTCATCGCCATAATTATTCATCGCTATTGATAGTAATTGTTATTTACATCTATCGCATTCTATAGTTATCGCCGTTTGTAGTCATCGCCATTTTTAGTCATCGACATATTTGGTCATCGCCATTTATAGTCATCGCCATTTTTAGTCATCGCCATTTATAGTCATCGCCATATATAGTCATCGCCATATATAGTCATCGCCATTTATAGTCATCGCCATTTATAGTCATCGCCATTTATAGTCATCGCCATTTATAGTCATCGCCATTTATAGTCATCCCCATTTTTAGTCTCCCCATTTATAGTCATCCCCATTTATAGCCATCGCCATTTATAGTCATCGCCATTTATAGTCATCGCCATTTATAGTCATCGCTATTTATAGTCATCGTTATTTATAGTCATCGCTATTTATAGTCATCGCTATTTATAGCTATCGCCATTTATAGCTATCGCCATTTATAGCTATCGCCATTTGTAGCTTTCGCCATTTGTAGCTATCGCCATTTATAGCTATCGCCATTTATAGTGATTGCCATTTATAGTCATCGCTCTTTATAGTCATCGCCATTTATATTCATCGCCATTTTGTAGTCATCGTTGTATTTTGTCATCATCATTTGTGGTTTTCCCTGTTTATAGTCATCATTATTTATATTCATCGCTGTTTATAGTCATAACCATTTATAGTCATCGCCATTTATAGTCATCGCCATTTTTAGTCATCGTAATTTATATTTTTCCCCATCTTTAGACATCGCCATATTTAGCCATCGCCATTTTTAGTCATCGCCATTTTTAGTTATCGCCAATTATAGTTATTGCCATTTATAGTGATTGACATTTATAGCTATCGCCATTTATAGTGATTGCATTTACAGTCATCGCCATTTTTATTGCTTGCCATTTATAGTCATCGCCATTTTGTAGTCATCGCCATTTGTAGTCATCGCAATTTATAGTTATCGCCAGTTGTATTTATCGCCATTTATAGTCATCATCATTTTTAGTAATCGCTATTTATAGTTTTCGCCATCTATAGACATCGCCATTTTTAGTCATCTCCATTTGTGGTCATCACCATTTTTAGTCATCGTCATTTTTAGCCATCGCCATTTATAGCCATCGCCATAGCCATCGCCATATTTAGCCATCGCCATATTTAGCCATCGCCATATTTAGCCATCGCCATATTTAGTCATCTCCATTTATAGTCATCGCCATTTATAGTCATCGCCATTTATAGTCATCGCCATTTATAGTCATCGCCATTTATAGTCATCGCCATTTATAGTCATCGCCATTTATAGTCATCGCCATTTATAGTCATCGCCATTTATAGTCATCGCCATTTATAGTCATCGCCATTTTTAGTCATCGCCATTTTTAGTCATCGCCATTTATAGCTATCGGTTTTTATTATGATCGTCATTTTTAGTGATCGCAATTTATTGTCATCGTCATTCATAGTAATCGCTATTCATTGCTATCGCCATACTAATTCTTTGCCTTTGATAATAATTGTTATTTACAGCTATCGCTATTGATAGTCATCGCTATTTATAGTCATCACCATGTGTAGTCATCATTTATAGTTATCGCCATTTATAGTCATCATCATTTATAGCCATCGCCATTTATAGTCATCGCCATTTATAGTCATTATCATTTATAGTCATCGTCGTTCTTAGTCATCGCCATTTTTTAGTCATTGCCATTTATAGTCATCATCATTTGTAGTCATCGCCATAATTATTCATCGCCATTGATAGTAATTGTTATTTTCATCTATCGCTATCTATAGTCATCGCCGTTTATAGTCATCGCCATTTATAGTCATCGCCATTTATAGTTAGTCATCGCCATTTATAATCATCGCCATTTATAGTCATCGCAATTTTTAGTCATCTCCATATTTAGTCATCGCCATTTTTAGTGATTGTGATTTATAGCCATCGCCATTTATAGTCATCGCCTTTTTTAGTCATCGCCATTTTAGTAGTCATCGCCATTTTTAGTCATCGCCGTTTTTAGTCATCGCCATTTGTAGTCATCGCCATTTTTAGTCATCGCCGTTTTTAGTCATCGCCGTTTTTAGTCATCGGAATTTGTAGTCATCGCCTTTTCTAGTCATCATCATTTTTAGTCGTCGCTGTTTATAGTTTTCGCCATCTATAGACATCGCCATGTTTAGTCATCGCCATTTATAGTCATCGCCATATATAGTCATCGCCATTTATAGTCATCGCCATTTATAGTCATCGCCATTTATAGTCATCGCCATTTATAGTCATCGCCATTTATAGTCATCGCCATTTATAGTCATCGCCATTTATAGTCATCGCCATTTATAGTCATCGCCATTTATAGTCATCGCCATTTATAATCAGCGCCATTTGTAGTCATCGCCATTTATATTCATCGCCATTTATATTCATCGCCATTTATTTTTGTCGCTTTTTTTATTTGTCGTTATTTATAGTCATAGTCATTTAAAGTCATCGACATTAATTAGTCATCACCATTTTTTAGTCATCGCCATTTAGCGTTATCGCCATTTTTTAGTCATTGCCATTTATAGTCATCATCATTTGTAGTCATCGCCATTTATATTTATCGCTATTTATATTCATCATTATTTGTACTCATCGCCATTTATATTCATCGCCATTTATAGTAATTGTTATTTACATATTTCGCCATTTATAGTCATCGCTATTTATAGTCATCGTTATTTATAGTCATCGGAATTTATTGTCATTGCCATTTATAGTCATCACCATTTATAGTAATCACCATTTATAGTCATCGCCATTTATAGTCATCGCCATTTATAGTCATCGCCATTTATAGTCATCGCCATTTATAGTCATCGCCATTTATAGTCATCGCCATTTATAGTCATCGCCATTTATAGTCATCGCCATTTATAGTCATCGCCATTTATAGTCATCACCATTTATAGTCATCACCATATATAGTGATGGCCATTTATAGTCATCGCCATTTATATTCATCGCCATTTATATTCATCGCTATTGATAGTACTTGTTATTTTCAGCTTTCGCCATTGATAGTCATCGCTATTTATAGTCATCATCATTTATAGCCATCGCCATTTATAGTCATCGCCGTTTATAATCATCGACATTTATAGTCATCGTCGTTTATAGTCATCGACATTTCTAATCATTTCTATTTATAGTCATCACTAATTTGATTAATCGCTATTTATAGTTATCGCCGTTGTGAATCCCTACAAAATCAATGTAGATTTCAAAAATGCAGTTGTGTGTATGTTTCTCTTTAAAAAGCTTTTATTTACTTTGCCTTTGACCGTATTGACATAAAATTGTGAGTCGCTAACCTACTTTTACTTTAATCTCAATTTCATTATTCTAAGATTGTTTCTTTAGTGAATTTCGTTGTCTTGATTGTCTACTGCGTTTAGATATTAACATTTTATTGCTGTGATGGTCGAACTAATCATAGTCCTAAATGCGTGTGGAGCAAAAATTCAGCTGCTAATAAAGGCCGGTAAGAACATTATCATTGTTCCAATTGAATTTTTATGCACATTAAGGCTTCATTGAAAATTTAAACCTTCACATTATCGAGCATAATATGTTGTGCTAGAATTATACTTTGATTACTTTTATAAATCAGTCTTGGACATTACACTTACATAAAACCCGTTTTGACATTTTCCTGAACTGAATATCCGACAGTTTGTTTAGAACAATCGATAAATTAATTCGTTAATAAAATAGATTATCAAATTTTGATATTTTTTTATTGTTCTTTTTAAATAAAATGCATATAAGATAGATTTTATTAATTTATTATATTAAAAAATCTAAATCTATTTATGATTGTAATCGGATACTTTGTATTTCAAATAGCTGTGATTACTTTGCTATATAATAGCTAAGAAAATGTCTCACCAGTAGAAATGTCTTTCGAATTCGAAGATATTTCAACTTTAAACCCAATAAATTTCTTAGATAATCGCAAGCGATTGTACCATTGCATATAAGTGTAGAAACAATCGAACTTTAAGTTAATCAATGGCCTCCATTTGTATGTTCTCTAGCACATCATTTTTGTCAATCAACACTAGTTTATCATATATTTCCTGACTGTCCTTTAATAAAAATATAAAAAGTCAAGGAAATTTGGTTTAATTAAAATTAACATTTATATTTCCTTAAGTTGGCGGACATAAGAATTTTCTAATTTTCTTCTATTTTGTTCAAAAAACTATTTTTGTATTTTGTAATCGATGTTACTTACTAAATAGAGATTTCCTTCTATTTTAATCAGTACATTTTATTGTTGCTTAACTTTTCGCCCGTTATTCCTTATATTGTTCGGTTTGTTTGATAATAGACATGATGATTCTTTGGGACTAATGAAATTCCTACGTGATTTATACTTTTTAATTAGATTACTATCTTTTTGGTGATCCTTAATGTTAATTGTAAAGTCGTAATTGGACTGTATTTTTGTTACGGGGTTTATCTTATTGCTAACAACATTAAAATGCATTTTTATTTAACCCTTCTTTATCGTTGAGCGGTTTTTGAATGTTCTTTCGGTATACGTATCCTGAAATGTATATCTGATTACTTCAAAATATTGATGAATATTAATACTTTCAATTTAATACAATTTAATACTTTCAATATTAATACTTTCATTTTTTTATATTTTTTGCTTATATTGTAATGCAAACTTAGTTTAAAAGCAATGTACAAATATAGTAAGAAAGTGAACTATGTTTTCAAGCGACTCATCCAGACGGAACGGGACAGTTCCCGGAAAGGCTTTCCCGGATATATGCCATTTTTATACTCTAACTCGCTATGCTTATTAAACAATGTTATGCTATGTTATTAAACAATAATTAATTTCCCGGTTTATAGATACAAGACATGTATTTAAGACACGTGCTAGTAGTACTAACCGAGTAATCTATCTAGGATTTTAGAACATGTTAAATTTTCCTTTATTACTGAATTGATTTGACTTACTGGTGTGACAAGTAGAAAAGCAGCTTATTTTTTAAAACATTGTACTTGATCTTCTATGTTATCCAAGTGAGGCTTTTACAATACTAAATAGTTTCCATCATGTAATAAGTGGCGATATCACTGTTTGCTAGAATCTTACCTATTTCGAATACCTTCATTATTATAATAAGATATTAAAAAATAACATTTAAAATTTTGATCTAATCTATAAATATAGTTTTAATGATTAATTGGTTAGTTCTAACTCTACATTGCTTTCCGCAGTGATTTATACTTCCTTTTTATGTATATTTTCTTTTCATTTATTAAGTTCACTGACACCAGGTATGATGAACAATTTATGGTAAACGTAATAGTAGTGTCGCTTATTTGTTTCTTAATTGACAATTGCTTGCTCTTCTAGTTGATACTGCTTAGTAGTTCATTGCTTTGGTTTTTGCCTTGATGCACTTGGCACCATGACATGAAATGATACACTATTTTGATTTGCAATATTACTTTTTTGAATTGATTTCAATAACGGCACTTGTAAAATTATAATAATAATTCATATCACTATCTTGAACATCAACTAATTTTGACATTCAAGCATTATGAACAATTAACAATATATCAGATATATGACGTTAATAATAAATAGTTATATAAGATTTTATATGATTTATATTTATAAAAAGTTAGAATTTAAAATACAAATAATTTTTAGAAATAGGCTAATAAATATAATTTACGATGAACATTGGGAATTTTAATTCAACACATCGTTAATTATTTGGATTCCGAAAAATATTGTATTGAATTGTATTTTTTACAGATTCAAAGCTGTAGTATAATTTGTTATACTTTGAAATTCTTATGGATCTAGACCAGCTGTTTGTACCTTCCACTTAATGTGTATAACATCAATTATATATAATTGATGTTATAATTAATATTATATGTATAGTTTCACATGAAACGGTGTATCATACAATTGGAAAAGCGGGCGAAATAACCTGAGTATTTAAGACACCGGCATCATGGAATATGAATATGAAAATTTGCAAATGAATACTGACTTGGATTTGATATAAATATAGGCTACGTTATTGTAGAACCTTTTCTTAAGCAATTATTGAACTTTATTGTATTTAATTTTCAAAAATATAATCAGACTTTCTATTACAAGCCAAGTCTGGTTATATATTGTGTTTTTAAAGCTAAGGGCAGATGACAAATCAACTAATGTTTCGAAGTTTCTTTTTCAAATTGTAATTAGATTAATATTTAGAAGTCTTATGTATTTTATTAATCTAATTACAATTTAAAAAAGAAAATTCTAAACGTTAATTGATTTTTCATCTGCTCTTAGCTTGATTTTGAAAAACAGAAAATTGAAGGCAGTTTTATGGAATAAAACTGCATAAACATATTCAAATTTTCGGTTTTCCTTTATCAAGAACAACATAAATTGCACACAAATAAAATCTGGTACTCTGCATACGCTATTCAATAATGAAGAATCTTACTTCTTTTGAAAACCTATTGTGTTATTTCTGACCATTTGTTCAGGCCTTGTTGGTTATCTTACAACTAAGTAACATAATGGCATCACAAGCTGACTAATCAAAGGCAACAAAGGTTGTTGGAGTTACAATTATATATACGTTAATCATTCTACGGTCTGGGGTCAGTTTGTGACGCAGATTATAGAATTTCAATTAAAAACAAACCAGACAACAGCAAAATTTATTCGACAAGATTTAGAACAATCGTTTCGGCTAAGGCCTTCTTCAGTATTTACTGAAGAAGGCCTTAGCCGAAACGTTTGTTCTAAATATTGTCGAATAAATTTTGATGTTGTCTGGTTTGTTTTTAATTGAAATTATGTATATGATAAGGGAATCAAATCAAGCAGAGTCGATACAATTAATTTTATTGTATAGAGCTTTCGGTTTTCGCCTTCAGTACAAACTATTACAATCTTTCACTACCAAGTTTTGTCATAATTGCAATATTTATAAGAAAATTTGATCTGGAAGAATTCAACGAAATAAGCACAAAATATAGTCACAGACGATTAATGGATGCATAACATATCTGCAAGAATTCACTAATTCGTCAAATAGAAGGGAAACTTTCTCACAAACGATTATCCGATTTGTCGATTTAACTGAACTGAGATTATATCGATTATTGAGCTGAAAATTATATATCGACAATTATATATATAACTATTTATAACTACCGCCTGAGATTCTTATTCTATTCGGATTTATTATACAATGTATTAAAAGATTAACTTTATAATTAAAGCGTTGTGAAAGAACAACATTATTTTTAAACAAAATTGCATGTTTATTTAGTTAATTTTTTAATACATTATATATATGTAGTTTGCTATTCTACTGTTTATTAGAATAAAATAAAGCTTTGTTGATTTGTACTTTTTGTATCAATCAAATATAAATAGTTTTTTATTATTAATTTCGTGAATCACGCTTTTGTACATCAATGACACATTTCGTAAGTCATCAGCGAGCCTAGATAATTAATGAACTACTGTGCTTATCGTTACTTATAATTAACAATGTCAAATACATTGTTATATTCGGTTTTATTTCTTGTGTGTATATGTGCTTTGTTTTATTAGCTATTGACGCGCACAACATTCTGAGCTCCCTCTCAATGTTTAATGCAAAATATTCTGATATGATCTGAAACAGATTTTTGAGTTACATACAAATATGAACTTCGAGTTGGGCATGTTTAAAGCGTAGATATAGTAACATATTGCACTATGTACTAGTCTATTATATTTATTTAGTTAGTGTTAAAAGAGATACATTTGGCCCGCTACTACATCACGTAGAGAAACCTGATTGAACAGCAATTCACGCTGAATTTTCTCATCATTTCATATTCAATTTCCTTTCGATGGTATCACATAATATATTGAACGATTCAAATATGTTAACATTATTTAAATTGTATTAAATGTAGTAACATAGTTTTATTTGTTACGTTATTAGTTTTAGTATAATATTCAGATATCTACAACGGTTACGCGGCTTGCTATTTCTATTCTGATTTGCGGTGATTATGAATGCATGAACATTATGTTTAATTACTAATATAGGGTTAGTAAATAGCAAAATCACATGTCACTCCGTAATTTATATTGTTCACAAATGTAAAATAATTTATACATGTAGTGTATTTTGTATTTTGAGCGTTTTATTGCTTAGAGAGTCAGCTCCTTATCTATCTTGTTTTGTTCATTTAATAAATGCTATTGAGCTTGTTTGTGTTTAGATATCCATTATCAATGAATGACCTGTGGTTAATGTCTTACCACAAATACCACAGATTCCATAAATACCGCAGATAAGATGGCGTGCACGTTCTTGTGCAATGTGTAGATCGTTTTAAAAATGATGTAGATGCTCTTGTTAAAAGTACAATAATAATACCAACCAAGTTGTTAGTTGTTTATAGATGACTAAAGTATCGAAATAATTTGCTGTGACCAGGAAATTGAAATCGTTCATTGTTATAAAATTGATTAAATAAATTTATCTCCTTTAGTTATATCCTCCATAAATTGTTGTTCAGTATTTGTAATTTTCTGGATTCAATAAGTGTGCTTAACAACATATCATATGTGATAGGCAATCGTGAACACTTTGGAGACTATATTCGCATTATGTTCTGACCTAAATGGCCGGACTAATTTATAAATAGAATAATTTTGCGATCAAGCAAAAACAGCTTTTTTTAATATAAAATTAATATAAATATAGGTCATCAATATAAACATTTATATTACTTAATTTCAATCTCATTTGGTGACATACTTTGTTGATCTGTATATATCAGCTTCAAATTCTAGCGGCGGGCCGGATCGTACCTGCGAGCAGCCCGTTGCTTATATGTGACTTAAATGTGACTTAATTTTACTTGACTAAATATCTCGAATTTTCTTTCTAATTTGGACGTATTAAATATAGCAGTCAGTGATTACTAACAATTGTATTTCAACTTATGTATATCCCCCCTTTCTCACTCCTTTATCACATTCAAATGTATAAATTGTATCTCCCTTCTTTAACACATTCAAATACCTCCTCCGTTCCCACCTTCTCGACACATGATTTATACTTTTGTTTGTTTTTTCTTTGTGTTCATGTAGGCGTGTGCCAGCACGCATTTGCCACGTAAAAATAAATCTATTTTTTAACTTAAATGTCTATGTTCATATACATGTCGTTATTCTAAACAAGTGTTCCCATAAGATAAGAAAAGCTGGTTACTTAAGAAGATTGATTAACTCAGCCTTCTTATTAAATATTAAATTTGGTGGTGTTTATATATAATTATTTATTTATTTATTTTAATATAATTAAAATATGATTACGGCCAACTACTTCCAAATGCCACTATTTCCAATGCAACTACCTTCCCAAATGCCACTACTTCCAAAGAAAATTTATTACTTACTTCAGTACTACTTTGTAAAGAAAAAACTTGTATGAGCTTATGTATGGTTTGAGAAATGCAATAAAACTTGACGTTTAGTTTTTAATTTATACTTTGAAAAAGTATTTAATGTTTTTTACATCCTGATTTTAACTAATACTGTATAAATTTGAATTCTTAAATGTAATTAAATGTTGTGATAGTTGGAACTAGTTCAAGTAAAATTTATAAAGAAAGAGTCATTGTTCATACTTTAATGCATCTAGAGATGAATTTAAACAGTAATAAATCATTTTAATAAACATTTTATTTCTACCTCTCTTTTTATGAATAGTTAATTATTTTAAAAATGAGAATAATATTCATAACAATGAGAATAATATTTATTAACGGAAGATACTTTTTCTTTAATTAATATCTCTAAATTCTGTCGAACATTTATTGATTTTCAAACATTTTATATTCAAATTCATTCAATGTACTATAAAATTTCATAGTTTAGTGTAAGAAAGTACAAAACAATGATTATTCCTTAGTAGTGGCATTTGGAACTCGTACACGTTAAAATATATCTAAATATATACATAAATATGTTAAATATATATTAAATATATTAAAATATATTTAATATAATTAATGACTTCTAATGGATAATATAATGTGTTTGATAAGCATATTTTAAGTTGTTTAGATTCGATTTATATATAATGGATTTTTTGTATAAGAGAATACACATAAGAAACAGTAGAAAACGCCGCGAAAACATTATATTATCGATTCATTCTTGTTCTTAATCAAAGTAAAATTAGTTTATAGTATAGACACAACACTAGTAAAATACAATTTATGAAAATACTTTGGATGCAGCTGTTTTGGTAGTTTTACTTAGCTACTCTTTGCGTGACTCAAAATCGATACAGATAAGAAGAATAATGCAGTTACATCTACAGATTTTGGATCCCACTCAAAAACATTAAAGGAGCCGTATTTATTTTAATTTGTAAGCATTTGCTTATCATTGCATACTTATCTTTCGAAAAAGTAGCGCCATAGTGCGATTTCGGTTTTTGCTTTTTTTAATCGTCTTGATAGTTATACAGGTTATCCGCGTAGCTCGAATCTTGGGAAAGAAACTGGTCGGAATTCGATAAAGTTGAACATTGGCTTAGTTGTGATAACGATGCATTGGGACCGTCAACAATTGAGGATGTCAGGTTTGAGGAATTAACATCATCGGCATTATCCTTCGTATCCTGATCATCAATTGATGTTGCTGTATTTTGTTGTCTATTCGGGATGTTCTATATGAGAAAGAAGGTGGAGAGAGAGTAAGTAAAAGAAGAAACAACGCACTGATTAATAATATCATTAGAATGATAATTTTAAAAAACAAATCAACTCCATATTTAAAAACGTTTTTATGCAAAATACATTTTAATTTTTTAATTCCACCTTTACGGAAGAGTTTAACAGCTTTCGTCTTCAATACATAATTGTCAGTGCTTTATACAATATACAATTATAATTGAAACTACAATGTATTTTTGAATAATCATGATCAAAATACATATAGCATGTTTATATTGTATACCTTATGCATTTTATTATATATTTATAATGTATACATTATGCATTTTTAATTTATATATATGATGTATGCATAACATTTATGCATATAATGAATATATGCATAATATATAAAACTGTTTTTATCATCATACCAATTGATTTATCATTTTGAAAAAATAACGATATCTTCTCACCATGACTACAATTAGATACACTTTGACTCACATGTCAACTTTTAGCCTGATATATTGCTATTTGACTCTCTTAATTATAAAGAATATTTGATTACAATGTTGTAACTCGTGGTAAATTTCCTTTTTATCGGTTTTATATATTTACAACAATGCCCATATATATCAGGCTAAATGATTATGTTTGTTACGATCTTATGTGGCAAACAGTTAGACATTCACTAATTCATTATATATATGCATATATCATTATATCATATATATTTAATAATGTTTATGTTTTTTTATTATGATATATCTTCCATAAGATAATATGATAATTATGATTTGTATATCATAAATATAATTATAATATTGATATATAATTATAATTTTGATATATAATTATTATAATATTAATATATAGTTATAATATTAATTTTAAATGTAGTATATAATTTTATATGATCGATATTTATATATAATATATTATTTAATAACAAATAAAAATAAAATATTCTTTCATATTTATTATTATTTTAAATAATAAATAAAATTAAAATTTCGATGACTATTTTTATCCTGCACGCTACTTTGATCTTATCTATACGCTAACAGCAGTACGTTACATGTCAGTATTGGTGGACCACCTTAACTACTGATCCAATATTTACGTTCCACGCAACGGTCCTTTTAATGTTGGCCGACCATTAATCTACTCGTCTGCTTTTATTGGCATTTAGATTTCTAAACATGTTATATATCTTTTATATTATATCTTATATATTAGTCTTACATGTTATATATCTTTATTCAAAGTAAAATATAGTTTATTCGTCAGATTTTACAAGCAAATATAACGATACTAATAGTAGATATCTAAATAGTGTTTCTAGAAAAATATGTTTTCCTAGTTTAAAATTTCCAGCAAAGTATAAAAAGTTGACAGTTTTTATGATGATAAAGGAAGAAGTATGAAGTAGATTCTTGTGCATTATAAATTAAATACACCAAACTATTCTAAACAGATATTTTACTTTTCGCTAAAGCATATAGGTGGAATTTTTTGAATATCATATATTTAACTTTAGGCAATTTTAATTAATTAAATACGTAAAAACGAGATTCAAAACATTAATTATTCATAGGCAGTTAATCTATAAACGTTATAAGATAAAACATACATCTGCTGTTAAAGAATTAGATGTGTCGTCGTTAGAATTGTCGTCGTAATGGTTGCGATTACGGTCTTTGTTACTTCCTTTATATTTGTTGAAACGTGGACCGCGTTCAGTAGTGCGGTATCTACCTTTCCCTGTCGAAAAAGACAAACGATCAAATTTATAGTATTAACATGGCAACAAGATCAAATAGCAAACATTTTAAAGATAAACATATACCGTCTTTAGCTTGAATTTTGTCAATGTTACCATGGTAGTTTCTTGAATTATCGTACATCTGGCGAGTGTGATTACTCCCCATATAACCAAAATCATGTAATCCTGCCATATTCCGTTCGTTCGAGTTACCTGATAATCGAGAATCAGCAGCTACGGCGGACGCCTTTGCCGTTGCAGCGGCGACGTAGTTCCTGGCAGCTTCAGCGAACATATTCATCTGAGAGAGAATAAAATCATTTCTAGTTGGCACCATTGTCTGTTGGTTGCTACTACTTGGTTTGGCAAGAGCGGAAGCCATTACTGCAGCAGAGGAAGCTACACCGTATGGCTGATTAAATTGTACCGGAAGCTGGTTGTCCGCAGCATTCACTTGCTGCGAATATGTCATATGATTTAGCAGAAATGCTTGTGGGGAATTTGGTGAAAAGCTTGCTGCTCTTACATATTGTTGCATAAATGGATTGTTAGTAACACCTCTGGGGTTAGCTGCGAAATTAGATGGATCCGAATTCATAATGTCTAAACCAAAATTAAAAACTTTAGACGTATATAAACTCTAACGTATTTTGAATAATTATTATTATTTGAATGGCATAGTTGCAATGTAGACAGCTTTATAATAATAAATCTATTTTTTTTTCATACTTTTTTATTATCATAATATAATAGCAAAAAGAGTTAGAAATCTAAATTACTGGCTATTCCATCATAGATGTCTGATAATGCTTTTACTCTTCATTTTGGTAATGATAATATTAATTTATTTTTTATAAACAGGGAAAATGCAATGTATGCAGAACGCAAAGTGAAGATAGAAAAATCTTTACTTTGGCAAATTGTCTGCTATAAAACTATAACATTATTTTTTTGTAAATGATATTGCAAAAACCTAATTTCATTATTGATAATGCATTTATAGTTTGAAAATGCAAAAAAATCTTAATATTAACTCACTATTGGTTTGTGAGGGTGAAGCCGAATCAAATGATCGAACGCGCGGTGACTTGTCATATACGCTACCTGGGATCATTGCCTCTTTAGCGCTGTACGTAAAATTCTTAAAGTACTTTGAACCCTTAATATAAAAAAGAAGAATGTTTTGCAAGCGTATGTTGAGGTAAAAAGTTGGAAAAAATGAAAACCGTTTTATTTAACAAATAACTTTAATTATTATATTGAAAACAAACAGCTAAATTTTATCTTTTATAATTGTATAATTTTCTTAAAAATTCAAAATTCAGAGGGTGTGAATGCGAATAATTTATAATATATTTAATATATAATAATATAATATTAATATTACATAATAATATAATATTATATATTTATAATTATAATATAATTATAAATATAATATATAATATTTTATATATAAATATATTCTTCATATTTTAATGGGCGAGTTTGACGATTATTGTTTCTTATCATAATAAAGCATGCATTACAAATACGGATAAGACTATATAACGACTATATAACGTTTTTATTCAAACATTGTTCACTGGCCATTTCCTCAATATGGATAATGTTTAACAAATAGATAATGTTGTGAATATATCAAGTACTAGTAAATTTTTATTGCAGTATCAGGGACATTCCTTTTTAAGTATTGCCTAAATTTCATGTTTGTTTCATTTTTGCGTGCAGTAACCGACTAAATCAGTAAAGGTCAATATGCAAAAACAAATAGTTTCACATATTAAAACGTCAATTGTACAGTGGATACACACTGAATGATCAAGTGACAATCATTTCAATATATGGGGTTGTAACGGAAACGTGTTTTGATGATAGTAGCGGTAAGCTATAAAATTCTAAAATTTGTACTTCTAATTTAGTGTGATATTAATATTTTGTAGGCCAAAATAGGCCAAAACAATTTTTAAAACGGTAAAACTATTTTAAACACAAGTAAAATGCATTAATATAACTAAAATTTATCTATTAATTTCAAAAACATTAATTAATGTATTTAACTAAAATTAATGTATTAATTTCAAAAACATTAATAACAAAAAATATCAACTTTGATTAAAGTAATCTAGACGTACCAGCGCCAAAAGGTTATCCGTTTTAGCCAATTTTGGGATTTGAATAAGGCATTGCTTCATATTTGTGAGAGGTCCGTCGACAAACACTTTATGTTCTTGGTAAAATGAGAGTAAATGATTCCATAGCGGTTGTTTGGCAAGGACATTCGGATTGCCTACCAAAATAATCCCATACCTACAACATAAAGAATTAAACGTGCGTAAAAAACATTTTTAATATGAACAGTGTTTTAGATATTTGTTGTTGTTAAAATTAATAAATAGATAGTCGTTTGTTATACCACGTAACATTTATTTAATGCGAGATAAAATACTATAATTTTGAAAAATGCAGTATGTTATATTAAACCTTTAAATTGAACCAAATTAAAACGAATTGTTCATATATAATATCAACCAGTTATCATGTAAGTTTATCAGATCAAAAAAAATACAGAGATCTTGATTATGTATAAGCAATCACAATATAAGCCAAAAATGATTAGAGTAAAGAAAATAGAAGATACAAGCAGCATATTCTATTATTAATCCAATCTGTAAACAAAACATATGAGCAATTTATGGATCTCGTAGTAAACAGAAATTACGCCACGTAGCAATCACAAACTGACTACACAATGCATAGAGGCCAAATGCTGATCCCTGTTATGTGTATATTTATTCACTTACATTTTTAATCGAATTGGAAGTCAGCTGACGATAAAAAAATAAACTGGTCGGTGACTAAATGAATTGATCTAAATCTTGTATAGGTCAGCTAATCAACGGATGCAAAATTATAACGATAAGCCTAATTTAGAAATCATTTATATCATAGATTAACTTTAACGTATCGATAAGGTATTATGAATTTATAGGATATCAGCTTGATTTATGTAATAACACATTTTCTAAATTATCCCTAGATTATCTATAATTAAATATTGAGTGTAGTAGATAAATATTTACGTTATTATACGAACAAAGTTATATTATACACCAGATTCATCCACCAAATTAGAAACAGATAAAAATGTAAACTGAAAATACATCTAAACAAAGGAATTGACTTATAGCAGAAATATTGAATAATTCTAATAAATGGCTGAAACGTTATTACCTACTTACATTATTAATCAATTATTAGCTTAAAAACAAAACTAGGTCGCAAGCAAATATCACTGCTTTTAAATCAAAGGCAATTAAAACAAA
Source organism: Pomphorhynchus laevis (assembly GCA_012934845.2). Lineage (NCBI taxonomy): Eukaryota > Metazoa > Acanthocephala > Palaeacanthocephala > Echinorhynchida > Pomphorhynchidae > Pomphorhynchus > Pomphorhynchus laevis. The sequence continues at coordinate 142,895 of WNNJ02000333.1, read as the reverse complement.
GATATAATTTAAAAAATAAAATTTATAAGCGAAAATTACATTAGTTTTTGCTTTGTTAACTCAACTGCTTATTTTAATATCATATTTTTCGATACAAATTAATTGTCAAATGCTTCCCATCAATCACTATTCAAACTATACGTCCTAAATAATTTCAAACACTTAATGTTCAAACATTTGAAAAAAATTTAAATCGCTTATACCTAAATAAAATCATCCATTCTTAATTTATGAATGTGAAACAGTGCACTATTGCAGCATGTGTATTAATCGACGTTTAGCTTTTTAGAGAAAATAAGGCTAAATTAATCGCATGAAATTATTACTGAACGCTACAAATGTAAACTACTGACATTAACATTAAAGAAGATAAAATAAAAAACACATTTTAATATAAGAAGTTAATAAAAATGTTGCAAATTACTAAATATGTAACTATATTTGATAAAATGTTGGGTTTTGATTTAATAAAATGAATGCATTTACATACAATATTTATTAACGTAAATTGAATAATTTTACTAACAAACCTAGAGCGGGTTAGAGCAACGTTCAGTCTCCTCGGATCATTCAAAAATCCGATCCCACAATGTTCATTGGCACGAACACAAGACAGCAAAATAAAATCTTTTTCTCGTCCTTGAAAAGCATCAACACTTGCAACTTCTATCTCCTTTAAAATAAAACAGGTCATTTGTAGATGAATTGCATCTTAAATTAAAAACGATGCGTCATTTTAACAAATACCAATAGCAGAATATCTAATCAAAAGTTAATAACAATTCTATGACGTCAACCAAATAGGCTAAGTATACGAAATATACTTAGCCTAAATGCCGCTCGAAATACGGCATTTATATAAAATGGAATATTATACACCATTTAGTATAAATGTCGTATTTCGTAAGAAATCTTGGTCCGTTGTCTAATCAGCACATCCGTGCACCACTATCATACATGCCGTATTCATTAAAGATCCAACGTGTGTAGCGACAATTTACCAACAACCTCTACCTAGTGTTTAAAGATGGGCGGCACAGCAATTTGATCTGGTAAAGAGCGTAAGCCTCAAACACTTAAGCAAAGTGTCGCAAACGCCTTTATTCACAATGTCACACAGGCAACCGAAACGGCCAGTGAGTACTTCATTCTACTGATGAGTGTTGCCGGGTATTCAGTGGTCGTCTAGAAGATACATGGTGACTGAAAGTGGTGAATCAAAGTCCAGTCTAACAAGCAACACCACTTAGTATAAATGCCGTATTTCGAAAGAAATCCTGGACCGTTGTCTACCCATCACATCCGTGCACTAATATTATACATGCCGAATCCATTAAGGATCCAACGTGTGCAGCGACAATTCAGCAACAACAACTGCCTAGTGTTTAAGAATGGTCCGCACAGCAATTCGATCTGGTAAAGAGCGTAAGCATCAGAGCTAGAGCTTCGTCTAGCATTGTGTGGAATTGCTGATGTCTTTACAGTTATCATAAAAGCAGTCGAAGCGCACCCTAACCACTTCATCCGACTGACGATGACTGCTAGGGGGTTAGGAGCGTCTCTGGTACATTAGACTGATAGAGCTTATGATCGAAGTCCAGTTATTTAGCAGCAAATATGTATTACAAATCAATCATAGCCAGTTTTGGCTCCTGGACCACATTTTCGGGCGATTTTTCGCACTAAGAATATATAGAATAGTATTGCACGGATGTGCTGAATATACAACGGTCCAGGATTTCTGACGAAATACGGCATTTATACTAAATGGTGTTGCTTTTAGACTGAATATATATACGAAATATGATTATTGGTCTCTACCAACAAAAATCAAAAAATAATTCTTCAATTTACGTTTCGCCGTGCGGCTTCTTCAAAAATTGTTTTTTTAGATCTCAAACTTTTTTAATTGTTTAAATATATATATAGCAACAAATATGGATTAAAAATCAATCGTAGCCAGCTTTGGCTCCTGGACCACAGTTTCAAGCGATTTTTTCGCAATAACAATTTATACAATGACGCATTCCTTCAGGAATCCTGTGAGAAATTCAGTGCCCTCGTAATCAACGGATACGCATTTGTGCCTTATATAAAGAATAACTAGAAGGCCCACACACGCAACAAGCCAGTAAATACGCTTCTGCACCTGAGCTTCGTATAGCATCGTGAGGAATTGCTGGTGTCTTTATAGTTATCACAAAAGCAGTCGAAACGTACCCTAACCACTTCATCCGACTGACGATGACTGCTGTGTGGTTAGGATCGTCTCGGAGTGATACATTAGACTGATAGAGCTGATGATCGAAGTCCAGTTATTTAGCAACAAATATAGATTAAAAATCAATCGTAGCCAGCTTTGGATCCTGGACCACAGTTTCAAGCGATTTTTCGCAATAACAATTTATACAATGACGCATTCCTTCAGGAATCCTGTGAGAAATTCAGTGCCCTCGTAATCAACGGATACGCATTTGTGCCTTATATAAAGAATAACTAGAAGGTCCACACACGCAACAAGCCAGTAAAAACGCTTCTGCATCTGAGCTTCGTATAGCATCGTGAGGAATTGCTGGTGTCTTTATAGTTATCACAAAAGCAGTCGAAACGTACCCTAACCACTTCATCCGACTGACGATGACTGCTGTGTGGTTAGGATCGTCTCGGAGTGATACATTAGACTGATGGAGCTGATGATCGAAGTCCAGTTATTTAGCAACAAATATAGATTAAAAATCAATCGTAGCCAGCTTTGGATCCTGGACCACAGTTTCAAGCGATTTTTCGCAATAACAATTTATACAATGACGCATTCCTTCAGGAATCCTGTGAGAAATTCAGTGCCCTCGTAATCAACGGATACGCATTTGTGCCTTATATAAAGAATAACTAGAAGGTCCACACACGCAACAAGCCAGTAAATACGCTTCTGCACCTGAGCTTCGTATAGCATCGTGAGGAATTGCTGGTGTCTTTATAGTTATCACAAAAGCAGTCGAAACGTACCCTAACCACTTCATCCGACTGACGATGACTGCTGTGTGGTTAGGATCGTCTCGGAGTGATACATTAGACTGATGGAGCTGATGATCGAAGTCCAGTTATTTAGCAGCAAATATGGATTAAAAATCAATCGTAGCCAGCTTTGGCTCCTGGACCACAGTTTCAAGCGATTTTTCGCAATAACAATTTATATATATATATATATATATATATATATATATATATATATATATATATATATATATATATATATATTGTTTCTTATGGGATCATGAAGATCGATTGAAATCGGGACTGGTGATCCTTTTATGGATGCTTATTTATGTATTGAATAGTTGCTAGGTCACACAAGGTGACTTTCGCATTGAAAACCAGCTACAGAATCCTTCCTTCATGATATCCAATTCCATACACCCTGACTACTAACGGCACAATTGCCACAGCCGTTTTTTAGGGTGTATGGAATTGGATATCATGAAGGAAGGATTTTGTAGCTGGTTTCCAATGCGAAAGTCACCTTGTGTGATTTAGCAACTATTCAATACATAACTAAACATCCATAAAAGGATCACCAGTCCCGATTTCAATCGATCTTCATGATCCCATAAGAAACAATCTATAATAAGCATGCCAGTGAGCATCTCGGACAATACAGTTTCTGGATATCATGATGGAAGGTTTCATATACTGTGTGAAATCTGGTAATCCTGGATTCGTAGCCTAGCAGTCAAGAGCGCAAGCCAAAGTACGAAGAGCGACAGCTCGAATCTCGGATGTGTCAAGTTTCAAAAGGTGAAGAGTTGGTAGTCAGCCTTCTGACGAGCCCGGGGCTACCAACATGTGGCAAAAATCGGGCGAAACGAAAACGGCTGTGGCAATGGTGCCTTTAGTAGTCAGGGTGTATGGAATTGGATATCATGAAGGAATGATTCTGTAGCTGGTTTTCAATGCGAAAGTCACCTTGTGTGACCTAGCAACTATTCATATATATATATATATATATATATATATATATATATATATATATATATATATATATATATATATATATATATATATATATATATATATATATATATATATATATATATATATATATATATATATATATATAATTTGCTAACGTGGTAGCATGGGCATAGCCTCTTTAAACTAACCATGTGCTTTCCGGATCATCCTAATTTTATTCAGCAGGAATTTTACTTGCTTCTCACAGGATCCTTTGGATCGATTGCATGCAGAGCACACTTCCTTATCACTCCTAGACGAGCTGATAGTAGCCGGCAGCACTCATCAGTTGGGTAAAATACCATCAGTTGTTTCGGCTGCATTGTGATACATTAAAAAGGCATATCTATGAATTTGCTAACGTGGTAGCATTGGCCTAGCCTCTTTAAACTAACCATGTGCTTTCCGAATCATCATAATTTTATTCGGAAGGAATTCTACGTGCTGTCGGTGCTTGCTTTCTCACAGTATCCTTTGGACGATACAATTTTTTAATTTTAAATCAGAATGTGTAAAACTGTGCTCTGGGAGCTAAAAAGCCGAAACGACTGATGGTAGTTCACCCTACTTATGAGTGCTACCGGCTACCATCAGCTCGTCTAGGGTGATAAGGAAGTATACTCTGCATGAAATCGAACTCCGGTTTTTAGCAACATCTTCGATTATGAAACTGAAGCTTTATAGCTCCTGGAGCACAGTTTTACACATTCTGGTTTAAAATTATAAAAATGTGTCCTATAAAGGATTCTGTGAGAAAGCAAGCAACGACAGCAAGTACAATTCCTGCCGAATAAAATTAGGATGATCCGGAAAGCACATGGTTAGTTTAAAGAGGTAATGCCCATGCTATTACGTTAGCAAATCCTCGGTGATGCCTTTTTAATATATCACAAGGCAGCCGAAACGACTGATGGTAGTTCACCCTACTGATGAGTGCTGCCGGCTACCCTCAGCTCGTCTAGGAGTGATCAGAAGGCTGCTCTGCATGTAATCGAACTCCGGTTTTCGACAAGATCTACGATTATGAAACTGAAGCTTTTTAGCTCCCTGAGCAGTTTACACACAGTGTGCAGCCAAAATAGCTGTGATAACTGAAGGCGTTGTTCCGATACGTTTTTGCCAAATCTGTCGATTTAATAAAATAAGCGTACTGGTTTGTATGGTCCTACATTATACTAATTACATAACAATGAGTCTGTAAGTGACCATAGACCGTGGTAAAAGAAGAGCGATTATTGGTTTTTTTTTCATTGGTTTCGTTATCGAAGAGCGATTACTTTTATCCTGGAAGCAATATTTCTTAACACAAATAGACAGCATTATTGGTAAATAAACGTCATGTTTATATGAACTTAGCTACAAGTTAATTCATGCATTATGTTGATTAAACCAGAAAATAAATAAAAAATATAAATAATTTTTTTTAAATTCTAATCTAGCTAGATTTGTCGGTAATTTGTAAATATAATTAAATACTAGAAAATTGTACCTGGTATAACTTCTGATTAAGAGATCCGGTATGTTGCATATGTTGGACAAGATATGCTCGTTGTCCTTCGTATGGTGTAATGATACCGATCTGATTAGGTTTAATTCCCGCTCTCAATAACGTCGTTGTGAATTTTTCAATGCTTGCAGCTTCGGCTCTGAAAATGAATTTATCAAATGAAATGATATGAACATGATATCAAATGAAAACTATCCAAAATTAGGGTTATTTAAATTTTATTCATCAATAATTTTATTAAACCAAACTGGTTTTGAATGAAACATATGATTGATTTCATAATGTAGATAATATTTAATGTAGCTCTAGAGTGTAATGTAAACGTCTTAACATTTAACTTAATGCCGTAAAGTTAAATGTGTGGGCAAGGCAATAATAAACAATCTCAATTAAGTACTAAGGACGATAAGCTCGCAATAATAAAATTCAAACCAAGTTCTACAAGAATCATTAAATATGTGAATAAGTAATTAATTTATATAATTAATTAAATGTGTGTGAATTTGTACATCCAAACAATTTAAAAAAGTCCTTAACCAAAAATTTATTGCGGTAGTCGTATATTGCAAAATCATGCTCAATAAATAAAAATAAATGAACCACTTAAGCAAGGCTAAACAGAAATGCAGTGAGAATTGATCCGAAACAGTATAACTCAAATATTTATACAGATAAAAGAAAATTCATTAATAGAGTACTATTGCTAAAATGTTTTTTTGCGGTGATCTACCTTAACATAACCATATTGCGATCTAACCAGAAAAACTATTTTAAATTTGGACAAAACGCCTAATCCAATTAAGTTAATAAATCCATTGGTTGTTTAATAATTCACGATTAGCGGTGAATATTTTGGGTTATATACGTTTTATTAAGAGATATATGATACCAGCAGAGATTTTAATTGTTTAAGAAAACAAAACCACAATAAGAGACCAAAAGATAGAATGGTAAAGTGGATGCAATAGTAAAACTAATAATAATACAAAAAATAAAATGACATTAAATTGTTTACCTATTTAGATAAGAAGTTCCACTACTGGATATCTCCTCTTGTCCTAGCACTGAGTAAAAAAGCATAGGCTTGTTTGTATCAGGCCAAGGGAAATTCAAGCTCGATACAACACGTTCATCTAAAAAATTACAAAACTAAAAATGTAGGAATTAAAGATACTAACTAACCAGCAGTGACACCATTTTGCAGTGAACCTTCGTAAAATATATTTGACGGAAACGAACTGAGTGATGGGTGCATTCGATACTGAACTTGCAATCGAATTGGTCTAATACCAAGAATAACCAGTCTTTCAAACAATGATTGGCATAGACCCGCTCGGGCTGCTTTTTTGCACATTACAACAGGGCCTAGCTGACAATGGTCTCCAACCAGTATAAGCTAGAAACGTAATTTTATAAAAAGCAAATTACTAAATTGCTGAAGCGTAATCAGAAATAATAATTGCTTTGTAATTAATATGACCAACAAATGTTTTTAGTTAAATATCAATTATAACTGTCTGTAACTTCAATACCACAGGTGGACTCTAATATGTAAGAAAAACGTATCGAACGTAATAAACTATGCTTAGGCAACACATTGATAGTATCCAGCGTAATAGTCTAATTATATTTCATAAGCAATGAATTTTCACAATCAATTAATTAAACATGAAAAAATGTAAATTATACATTTTAGAACATATTAGTAAATAAAATAAATCAATATTAAATCAAAAACGTTTTTAAATATTTGATAATGATTGTAAAAAATTGTAAATTATATATTTAAAAAAATTAATTTAAATATATAATCAACATATAATTATTTAATATTTAATTTACAATTTAAAAAATTGTAAATTAAATTTCTTTGATTCAGCTTCAAAAATTATTAAATCCAAAACTATTAGAAAGCGAAGACTTTCGGATTAAAACAATCAATGCCACGTACCCATTAAAATTGAATGACTTGGGACAAGGAATTGGCGGAGGTAGCATAATACTTAATTCGTTTAAAAGCAGACCAAGAGGTATATAAATATAGATAAAATAATAACGATAAAAATTTACAATTCCTTATATCTTATAGAATTACATTCGAATGAAAAAACATTTGTTTTTCTTGCGAAATTAATTCGATAAAAAGCTTAGGACAATATTTTCTTTAAATTTTCGACAACGCAGTAGTACTCATCAAAAACTAAAAATTTTACAAATTGAGATCGTTCATGACAAAATATTTCCTGGGAGAATTTGAGTGAAAAAATAAGGCCATTTAAAATTTGAATTCCAATTCCAGTGTGTTTTTGATGACGGTGCTAGTTTCTTTTCATGTTGTTTTTGAAAAGAAACTAGCACGAAAATAAACAAGCACGTCGTCAAAAACACACTTTAATTGGAAGTCAAATTTTAAATAAAATCTTATTTTCACTCAAATTCTTCCAGGAAATATTATCGTCATCAACGGTTTAAATTTGTAAAATTTTTAGTTTCTGATGAGAACGACTGCGTCGTCGAAAATTTAAAGAAAATATTGCCTTAAGCTTTTTATCGTGTGGATTTCGCTAGAAAACCAAAAATTCCTTATATAATGACTTAAATTTTTACTTTGGTAAGCTGATTAATAGTAAAGGCCTGAGAAAAAATTTAAAAAAAATTAATTAATAAAAAGAAAATTAAAATCACGAACAATTATTAAAGCATAGATACAATTAATAACGATATGTATACAAAACTTACTAAATTAAAGAATAATTATATAAAAACAAATATTGATAAAGCTAGTAATAACTTTGTCTTCATATGCAAAAAGCTTTATTATGATATACTGATAAAAGAAGTTAATTCTAATGATTTAAATGTAAATCCAACATATGAACGTAGTGAGTTGAGTTTAGAAACAATTATTACAAGTCACTGTTCTATAATGGATAAAAAGGGTATAAAGGTTGAATTAGATAATAAAACTATACCTATATTATATTGGAATCCAAAATTACATAAAAATCCAATAAAACCTAGGTTCATATGTAGTGCGTTTAAATGTACATTAAAACCACTTTCTGTCTATATGAATAAAATATTTTAAGTAATTTAAATGTTTTAATTTTGTAAAAACTTTTCTATGAAACGAGTATCTGAAATTGACCTAACCGTCAAATAAATTATTACTGTTCTCGTGTGGGTAAAATGCCTTTTAAAACTAATATTTATATATAAATGTATTGATATTTTCAAAAAATAATAAATTTTATGATTATATGGTGTCATAAATATATTCTATTTAATGTTGCCAAATAAAAATTAAAACTTTTTCAGATTTATTTCTCCAAATTACAAGCATATTTATTATTAACTTATAGACATTAGATTTAAATTAAATTTAAAGTTAATTTTAAATTAGAGAAAGATAAGACTTTTCATAGTTACATAAAAATCCAATAAACCTAGGTTCATATGTAGTGCGTTTAAATGTACATTTAAACCATTTTCTATTTATATTTATAAAATACTTAAAGTAATTAAAGCACACTTCAAGAAATATTATAGAGTAATCGAAATTAATAATGGTATAAAACACTTTTTCAGTATTAATTCTACAAAAGAATTTTTAGAACACACCGGATTAATAACATTTCAGAATATAACTACATACGATTTTAGTACGCTTTATACAAATCTAGATTTAGTAGATATTAAAGAAGCGTTAGTAAAATTAATTAATCTTATATTCGGAAAAAGATATACATATATATGTTATAATAATTATAACGCCTATCTAAAAAAATTTAACCATCAAATAAATATAAATATATTGATAAAATCGAATAATATTGTAAGGTAATCGAAATTAATACTGAAATAAAACACTCAGTTTATATGAATAAGATATTTAAAGTAATTAAAACACATTTATGCAATAATGAAGGGAATTGAAATAAATAATGAAATAAACAACATGTCAGTATAAATTCCACAAAAGCATTTTAAGAAAACACGAAAGGAATAAATTTTCAAAATATAAATACATACGATTTTAGTACGCTTTATACGAATTTCGATTTTGCTGATATTAAGAATTAGAAAAATTAAATAACTTTATATTAAGAAAAAGAAATAAATACGTATGTTATAATAACTGTAACGCCTATCTAACAAAAGATAATCCATCAAATAAATATTAATATATGGATCAAATTGAATTAATAGAATCCTTAAATATTTTGATTAATCCAAATTTTTTAAATGTAGGGCCATCTATACTTAGACAATAAAAAAGTGCTGCAATTGAAGGTAATAGTAGCCCAATTATAGCCGACAAATTTTTAAGCTTTATAAATATGAATACGGGCCGAAACACAATAACATAGCGATTCCTCCTGATGACCTCGAATCCTTATTCTAACACATGGTATATTATTTATTAGTCAATTCGTAAAAATTGATTCTTATATTTTAAATTTAACTTTATATATATAAATAAAAATTATTTCAAATATTTTAATTATTTTTAATTTATTATTTATAATCATAAATTTTATTTATCATTATTTTTAATTCGTATAAATTATAAATAACGAAAAAATCAGTTAAAAGATCTGATATAATTTTGATGAATAATAGAAACATGAAAAAATAATATATATTTTTTATATAAAAATCGAATTATTGATTTTTGTTAAAAAAAATGAAAACAAAAGTTATATGTACTCAACTAGATTGGAAAAATACGTAAGTACTACAGATTTTCATTGTACATATTTCAAATATAACAGAATACAACAAAAAAGTTTTTTTTTCGTTAAATATTAATGATAATTGTAACTGCAATACCATAGGTGTATTGTAGTTATCAAATAGTTATTGAATTTATCATACAATTTTTTTAATATACAAATGGCATGATTATCTTATATATTAAATGAATATCTTATATATTATATAATATCACACATGACAATAATGTATTTACACAAAAAGTATAAACACGTTGTTTTGTGCTCACTTCTTGTGTGTGAAATGATATATCAAATAAATTAACGAAGAGTAACTAGAGAAACTGTAAGATAGGCTCGCTCTTATGACGGCATTAATCAATGCAATCTCGAAAATTGCACTAATCTATTGATTATAGCCACAATATTTGATGTTTTGTTGTTTTGCTCAAACAAATGCATATCATTATTACATTTATTTTGTGCATTTTTTTCAATATACAACGTTTTTTTTCAAGATTTAACATAGCATTATATAGAGCAACATAAAATTAGCGACGTACCTGCTTTGCTCCCAAAACGACTGGCACCATACATTCTGGCTCCGTCGCCTGTGTACTTTCATCGACAAGTACCGACACAAATTGCATACGAGATATTCTCGGGTCTCCGGCACCCACGCACGTACAACATATTACGTCCGCACGCTAAAGACAAAATCGTTGAGAAAAGTTTACAATAAACATTAAAAAGATTATTAACGTGGTTGTAACTCTAACATACCGAGTAGTATTTATGATACAAGTTTGTAGGAATCCAAACCACGACTAATAAACTAGCAAACCGAGTAGTGTTTGCGATACTAGTTTGGAAGAATTCGTAACACCACTAATAAATGACTTCGAATCGAGCGTCATTTATTAAGCGTCAGTTTTAATTGCTCACAGTTAAAGTTAGAAAGTTTTGATTATAAAAGTTATCTAATATAGGGAGAAACTAACAACAGCCTAAAATTCCAAATGCATTTAATATCGATATTCGAGAACCCTATTATTAAATTCAGTCATATTATGAAAATCTACCCTTAGTAACTCTGCTTCATATTTTCGCTTTAGAGCTCGATATCGCTTTTCATCCGCTGAACTTAATTCGCCAATTTCATCACGAAGCTTTTGCAATTTTGTCAGCTCAGTATCACTGTTAAAAAAGAGGCCAACAAAATAATTAATTTACTTTAAAGTAAAATACTAGAAAATACCTGCCCAGCTTGCTTATTTGGTTGTGCAGTGCAAGAAAGGAAACAGATGATTCGATTGCTTCTCGACTTTTAGCGCAAAGCCTGACCACCTAAGTGTATGAAAATATTTATTAAAAACGAACAGTTACAGTTCGTAATTTCCATTATCTTGCATATCGCAAAACTAGGAAAGCACGTAAAGCATGAAATTTTCTAGCATTAAAAGGGCTTCTCGCCCTATTAAAAGGTTTAGCAATTAAATGAATAAATTAAATGAAAGTTCTGTGAATCAATTAAATGAAAGTTCTGTGTTTTAAAAACTCAAATTCACTAATAATAAATGATAAAGACATAATCATTAGATGAAGTATATACAGCACCACGGATATTTATCCAGTGCTTTTGCATATTTTTGACTTTTAAAAACATAAATGCAAAATGAAAATACACGTTCCAATTATAATAAAGTATTAGCATGTCCTTAATCAAAAAATACATATCAAACAAATATCATGCACATGTAACACATCCCTCATTGATAGCGAGAGATTAGTTAAGCGGAAGAAATTTTCTAGAGCGACGTGAAGATACAAAATAATTTCAAATAATAAACAGAAACACAATTGAAATAACTAAGAATACTAGCAACAAATTTGTTTAGATTCAATTACAGGGTTCTTAATATTCAGAGAAATAACAAAATTGGTACTTGTGTTTACTTTCAGCAGCGTTTAGATACGGATGTATTTTGATATTGCATTTCATTTAAATTCAAAAAAAATACGAAAACCGATCGGTCTATTCGACAGTCTGAATATTTACAAACATATACAATTAAGAGGAGCCATGAAACGATCGAATATAATACAAAGGCCAAGATTAAGATATCACCAAAATCCTAGAGACTTTGAAAAAAGTCAAGGCTTAATATTTAATAAGGTTTTAACTGAAATATTCATTCTTCACTAAAGATAATAATTTTTATGTGATGCTACAAAGTTCCATCGCAATACAAAAATGCAGAACGTCAATATAGAGAATTACCTTACAAAAAATTAATTTAAGAAGCATTCAGAATTGCTCGGTCATAACATCATTGAATAAGATAATCAACTTCAAATGGAAATAAATTCTCCAAAAAATAAAATACCTTTAAATCAGTTTTATGAATTTTTTCGGCAAGTTGATCTACAGCAATATTACTAGGAGCACAAACCAGCACCTGCGATTGTGTTTGTTTAACCAGGTGGTATACAATTGTCGCGGATGTAACAGTCTTTCCAGTACCTGGTGGCCCCTAAAAAAACTATCAGAATAGATATTCCTGAACGAAAAGCAACAGTACCTGAATGAGACAGAGTGGTTTCTGTAGAACTGTGCGTACGGCATAAACTTGAGAATGATTCAGTTCTGGTAAATCAGAACAACTAAATCGTTTAGGCAATTGCACTTTAAGAGTCTGCTCTTCAATTGATCGACCCAGAATAGCATTGTATAAATACGAGCTAACAGACGTATCATCTATCGCAAATGTTCGCAATGCTGCTTGCATTCTTAAAACGAATGATAAATACGTTTGCAAAATATAAAAAGAAATTTATACAATTTAACAATTTACAGTTTAAAAAAAATAATAACAATATATGGAAAAGTAAGAGAACAATATAAATTTTGAAAGAATTAAGTTATGGTTATTATTATGGAGAAGTAATAGTTCTGGGTATCAAATATAAGCTACCTTCGATAGCAAACAAAAGTATACTTGAATGTTCTGGAACATTAAAGAGATAGTTTCAATTACTAATTTGGAAATGATTTAGTTAAAGCAAATGTATGACTGTAAAATTGAGGAAAATTAAGTATTGAGTAGTTATTTCGATTTAATGACGAAACAAATGCGTTAGTCTAAAATTTGGTAACTTAAATAGGTAGCTTAAAAATGTTTGGTTTCAAATAAAACAGATTAAATTTGAATTCTCACGTATTTTTAATATAGGCAGGTTAACGAATTATATCACAGAAGAAATGTAAATTGTTTAAATTTGCAAAATATTTGTAATTAAAATGAAAAATAACAACGATTAGTTTTCACGAAGGTCTAAAGGCCTCGTGTTAACGAATTACAGCTTATTCCTTATATATTATGACTTGGGGGAATGTACATAATTTTCAGAATTCAAACCGCTGTTGTGAACGGTCGATGCGCACAATGTATAGCACAGTAGAGTGCGTTATACTATTCGGATATAAAAAAGTATAACATATTTAGATGCATGACATATTTTTAAAAACGAATCACGCGGAAGAACCAATTTATTTTTAAATTTTGAAGACATTAGTTGTAATGGATCAATATTATCATATATTTCGCAATTTCAAGCTCCTTTACTGGATGGTTACCCAATGTGAACCATTACACGGCAGTAGCGGGTGAACCAATATTCCAAGTTAAAGGCTGACATGTTGCGAATCAGGATGCATGTAGTTGAACGTGATGAAGGAATGATGCCGTAGCTGTACTCTGCTGCAAAATAACATTGTGTGATCTAACATAATTGACAAAACTATAATAAAAGAATCCATCGAAGAATCACCAGCACCAATTCAATAATATCATGTTCATGCAAGTGTTAAATACAAGAAAGAATGCTTTGAATGCATTGCTTGAAAAGTGCGGTGTCATAAATTCATTATATAAAAGGTTTCGTGAATTTAAAAATTTCTAGTTACACTATAATTAGCCTAATTGGTAGAATCGAGAAAACATGGCTTCCAATCTGAAAGTGGGACAAGGGTTCAAAATGAAACTACGGCGGTAGACATTCTATTAATCAGCCCATATGTACCATTGGACGGAAATAAGAGACGAACTAATATTAAAAAATGTTATTTTGCATATTTCATCATTTAATAAGATCAAAATTTAAGTCAATTACTGGCAGGAACATAAAAACTCAAACATATTACCTATCGAAGCTGGTTGATTTCCATACAAATTCGACCACATATCCGACGGTGTATTCAATCGGAGTACCTTGACTGATTTTTAGTTCAATTCCGATTTCTTCGCCATAGTTATTTGGGATCTTTACAACATGCCCTACTCCTGACCACGGTTTCCTCGGATCTCCTACGTATCTCAAACGAAGTTCGTCACCAGCCATTAGACGCATTTCTTCGTTGGCTTTTGGAAGACGAAAATAAGCTAAGCGCTTCTTATTCAAGCCCATATCCCATCTAACAACGATACTGTCTTGAGTCTGTGATTCTTTAAGTTTTTTATCATCTTCGGCTTCCAGTTTTATTAGAGGAGCGAAAATGTTCTGATATTGGTAGGCATCTTCGAATCTAGTGTATAAAAAAGAGAATATATAAACACAAAATCAACGAATCATAAAATATACCTGAGTAAAACTTGATCCGGTTCATCAACACAACCCGGTTTACTGAGATCTTCAATTTTGGCTTTCGGGTTATCCTAAATAGGCATTGATTTGCAAACTATAAATGAATATAGCAGGAACGATTGTTTAGGTGTAGAGAATAACGAGATAACAAATCCCTTTTAGTTGTCACGATAATTGCAAACAAATTGCATTGATATCACGATTTAATATGCGATAAATGAACAATAACATAAATACAAGTTAATATAAGCTTTGATTGCTCATGTACCGTCATATTGTGATACGTTACTAATTAGCTAGCAATTAATAACTTCAAATAACTTACTATATACGACATAAATCAACCCGTCCAAATATTAAACCGTTTTAATTAGCGGAAATAATCAAAGCAACATACACTAGGGGGCCAAAAAATGCAACTTTGATTTTGACACGGTGTCTAATTATTGAATTGGTATGTGTATTAAAATGTGCAAATTTCAGCTTCTCATCATCAACCGTAGCCCTTGCACCAGATTTCACTTTCTTGAACTATTCTAGACGATCGACTCTTCGAATCTCAAAAGATTTATTTTGTAGCTAGTAACTCTGATAGTATTAAATATCAGTTTTGTTGTTTCCCTAACTTTTAGAGATCTGCCAAAAATGTAAAAAAGAATTTTTAGAGATATAGCTGTATTGTGAAATTATCTTTGTTAGATCGTCTCCAGATTACAAAATGCCAAAAACTAGAAACACAGATCGGAATAGTACATTTGACTTCCCTGCAGATATGAACCCGTCTATGCTTCCTACATCTGCAGATGTCTATAGGTACATTTTTGTTGTTTGAAATGTCTGTATTTGTATGTTTGTGTATATTTAGATACTACCTGTTTGTTCAAAAAGAGAACCAAGCAAACAATCCATTTGGTAGCAAGTCAGACTTGGTGAAGCAAACAGCGACAAAAATTATGAAACAATGGCAGATATTCTCATTTCCTACGATTAGTCCGCGCGCTGTTGGATTAAACGTTTTGCGTTTACTGGATAAATGTCAAAAACTAAACAAACTACCGCATGAACGAAGGGGTGATAGTTATGATTCCCAACAGATGCAGCTCGAAAACCTTTCTGACATTTGTACATGCAAGTGCTACGATAAAGGATTATCGCGACGGTATTATAGATGTCCCATCAAGATACCTACAAATGAATGGCAGGCATATCTCGATCAAAATCCTATTGAAAATTGTCAGCAATATTCATCAGATACTGACATTAACTATAATGAGTTAATTGATGAACCGACAGATGAAGACTAGAAATTTACAACATGCACTGAGCAAAATAGGTTAGTTTTTCGTATTGATCAATGTACTCCTCTAACATCAATTTTGTTTAGGTTTGATTTAACGGAGGTCAGTCAAATGGCTGACAGATATTGTGTTAGCTCTACGGCAGCGGCAAATATTATAAACAGTGCACATAAGTGCATGAATTTCTGGACGCAAAAAAAACAAATATAAACCGGTCCAATATTGCAAGAGCGAGAAATAAATCCGAACATAACCAAAGTGCAATTGGTATCCAAGCGCTCGGATTTGATGGCCGAAAGGATATAATATTGACGGACAGTGGATTTGTCAGGGAAAATCATTATGTTCACGTTTCGGAACCCGGATCTGATTACCTATACCATATTACCTGGATCATATTACCTGGATAATAGCGAGTGCATATTATACACTCGCTATGGTAATATACGAACAATAATTCCTACCAGTCAATGTTTTATAATGGAGTCCTTAAAATATCAGTACATATTAACTGCTTAAAACATAAATTAAAAATGGCAAGGTCAGTAACAAGACAGCTAAATGCTCAAATATCTGATAATATACCACTTACTTTTGCGATCTTTAAAAATAAGAAAGAAACTAAATAAAAGATAAATTTCAGTTACTACACCAGATTAAAAACATAATAATATATGTATAACCTGTGAAAGTAACAGATAACGATTATAAAAAATTTAAAAATAAAATCCTATGATAAATTGATTAAATTTAAAAATAATATTTTTAATTAATTTAATTTTAAAAATTAAATTTAAAAATAAAACTCTATGAATAAAATAGATTAAATTTGTTAATTAAAACTATAATGCTATTCAAATAAATATTCAAGCTATAATTTAGTTATCAAGCGAACATCGTATTAATGGATGAGGCCATATAATGTCTTGTGTTTGATTGAGATAAAATGTATTCAGATCGACAATTATGTTGTCTGATTTCAATACGTATTCTAATTTCTTGTGTTGAAAGATTTCGGCACCTGCCATTATACATAATACATACTAATTGCAATGCAAATATTTAAATTTTAAATTTACACTCAAATTGAAAAAAATAGATATGTACTGTAATGCAATTACTATGAGGTAATAATTATTTTTCATCTATTCTTATGTATTTTTCACCATTGCAGTCTTGGATATTAAAAATAAAAAATAAAAGTATTTTTAAACATAGGAATTTAAAAGTTAAATTATAAAAAGTTATAGAAATTATATAAAAAGTTATTATTTGAAATAGTATAAATTAAAATATTTAGCAAAAAATAAGTATTATTACGCTATCTTATTAACAAAATATCGCTCGTTTTTACATTGAACACACTTGTGATATAAAATTAAAGAATTATTAGGACGATCAAATGAATTGTCAATTTCCCAATTTAATACATATTACCCACTAACAAGGTAAGTATATTAATAGCGAATTGTAATTATCAATTGAAAATGACAATACCTTCCAGAGCTCTTCAAGACGAGCAATCTGTGAGGAAGTAATTTTCCTAGCTCGCCCCTGTTCCTTGTCAGAAGGAACTTTTACAAGCCAACTAAGAAACTGTCTATCCTGGATAAGAGGTTCCCATTGATTTAGATTCCTGAAAAAAGCGAAATCTATAAAACTCTAGTAAACATTAATAACTGCAATAAAAGCAATCTTACCAGCTAACTTCCTTGATAATAGTTTGATTAGCACATGGTTGCCTGCAAAGAAGAATTACGACAGAATCTGCCTTAGCAGGAATAAATCCCAATAGAAAAACATTTTTACAGCCGCAATTGTAACACTCCAATACTGTGTCGCCCAATGGGCCATCTTTATGCAAAGTAACCTCCTTGCACTTAGCACGCACAAGATGATTAATGATGTGGCTATAACAATATGGCGATACGATGATATTTCAGTGGAAAATAATTAATTTAAATTTACTTGAAAGAAATGTCAAAAATAGATTCGCCACCAATGATAATAAATGGGATATTAAAACTATGACATTGATATTAAAAATAGATGCCAGGACAAATTTTGACACAAGTGTCGGAGATGCATTAAGTCGGGGAAATTTTGGATCTAAGTACTAAAGAATTATAACATTCGAAAGAAAAAAAACTTTAATTGGCGAATTAGTCTTCTCGAACGTTTTAAAATATAGCATTAAACAACAAACTTTTGTAATCACAGTACAATTAGTAGTTTAGGAGCGAAATTAATAAAAGCATCAATAAATGAACACTCAATTTGAAAAAGCAATAATTTGATTTAGAAGTAGAGTTTAAGCAATAAAAATTGAAGATCATTTTTAGACGAACAATATACAAAAAGTTTATAATTATATTTTATAATTGTGAATTATTTTAAAAATTACACATTTAAATTTGAATTTTTACTTAAAATAAATAATCCTTAACTTATGAAAACAAGATAATGTCATACAGAAGAGTGAAAATCAGCTTTTTAAGTAAAAAACTTAAATACTAAGATAACATTATACTTGTTATAATGTTAAAACGAAAACATTAAATAAAAAATAAATAAAATTTACTAATATTTCAAAACACATAATCAAAGAAAACTAAAACTGATATTACATAATAAGTAGAAGTGAGAACAATAAAAATGATGTTCCTAAAGCAGCAGTTTTAATAAATTGAAAATTAGAAGCCGAACTCAGCTATAAAATCCTAGAAAATCCTAGAAATAAAGAAACATTTGGTAAGCGACCAAATCTTAAGATAAATAACCACCTTTAGTAAAACAATTTGGATTTAGCAAGCAAATTCAATCAATATGCTTATCCAATGTTATAAATTTGTTGTTTACTAAAAAAATATTATTAACTGAGCAAAGAAGAGAGTGAATATATATCTTATTGAAATCGAATTTTCGATAGTCAATTGCTATCATCATCAGGGTAAAATTATATGATTTTACCATGATGATAGCAATTAGCTATCAAAAGTTCAATTTCAATAAATTTTATATTCACTCCCTCCTTTGATCAGTTAATACTTATCAAATATTTGCTACTTCTGTATACAGCGTTACTTTGAGTAATTTTGTAAAATTTAACTAATAAATAAAAGTATGCTATCAAATTAGTTGTATCGAGTAATAGATGATAAGGTAACTTTAAATTGAAATAATTTAAAATTTATCTAAATTTTACGAGCTATTACATACTAAATTTTTTAATCATTTTTGTGATATTTTGACAAGAACGTGCACTAAAATTATCATAACGTAGTAGATGAATATTTTTCTAGTTATTTGTTTATTTGCATTTTATATTATTCAAAAACGCTGTCTGAACCGTAATAAAATCTCGTTCAAGGCAAACTGGAAAATCCTTTTTCAATTTTTAAATAGCTGCAACTATAAGGATACGTTGTATGCGTAGTTAACGTAACTCTTTTAACGTATATTAGAGAAAACAAACCGAAATTAAATCTTAAAGAACATTTTCAATTTCTTAAAAATTATGAATCTTAAAATTTATTGATAAAAACACATTGCCTCAGTATTTGCTTACCTAACAACAGAATCACCTCGGCCATTGCAAAACCATTTTCCTGTTTGATTGCACATTACAACAGCGCAAGGATCATGAATTCCGCAATATCTAAAAACAGTTAAGAGTGTATTTTTAATTAAAGCAAGCAAATTTGTTATGAAAAATTTACGAGCACGCGTGTTCTGGTAAATCCTTGCCGTAGTAGTCTACAATCTCGTCATCTTCCAAAATTAAATCTTGCAATTGATTGGCGAATTCGGAATCATCCTAAATTAAATAAAAACAAATTAAACATTCTCAGAAAACATGCGAATTTTAAAAACCGGCGATAAATGTGCTTTCAATTAAAACAGTTTAATTATAATTTTTAAAAAATGAATAACTTAAATTACTGTAACTTTTGATTTAAGTTGTTTAATAACATAATATCCAAAGTATTATTAGAGCTGGTTCAAAAAAGAGGGAACCTTTTATTTTGCATTCCGCTAACATCTGTTAGCATCTTCAGAAAATTACTCAACAGATGAAGGAAATACTCTGAATACGCTAACAGAGGTTGAAGAAATATCAAATAAAAAATTTCCCATCTTTTGATCCAGCTTATATAATTCTTTATCAATAAATGGATGAACTATTTACAGACATTATCTCTATTTATTATGGTAAATTTAAATAGAGAATTGGTTTGCAAATTGTATACTGCTGCTATTCTCTAAACGTAAAAATACACGACAATGTCGAAATTGTGTAGCTTACCGCCGTGATTATGAAAATGATAATATAGGATTAGTAGATGGCTTCTGAAAAAAGCGGAACGGCTATGATTTTAACAGATGCAGGCTGCAAAGCCGCACATTTATCGAAGTAATTAAAAATTAATAATATTGATCATTAAAAGATACTTGCAGATCGGGCTTTATCGTTTAAATATCTACGTCGTGCTTAACATCTGCATTTATTTTATGATTACTTAAGGGAAAATTCCACAGTCAATGTGCTGGCATTGGCTGCGTTATAGATATATCGTACTGATTTGATTATCAAAAATAAAATATATTTATATGTACATACAAAATTTAAATGTTTGAGCAACAAAAACAATGAAAATCTGTCATTAATAAAAACAATTTAAACCATAATTAACAACTCGTCTAGCTTAAAAGACAAAACAGTGAAAAATATACAATTACTTGACTTTGGGTACAATCACTGAGTTGTGAATCGACGTTAAAATCGGACGACATTTGAAAAGTGGATGTTTGAGTATTCAGTATATCGGAATAAGATAAGTTTGACGGAAAATCACATTGACTTTGAAAAGAATCACTTATAGGCATGTCAGTGCTTGATAGCTCACCGGATGAAGGTGAGTCCATTCCAGACATATGTAATCTATACAATAATGCAACTGTTTTTTAATAATGTTATTAATTTCCAATATAGTAATTAAAGCATTGAACATTATCTAACTAAATGTTCTTAATTGGTAAACTTTATAAATATATTTTATTAATTGCAAGACAATCGAATTTATGCGGTTTTGTACGACTAAGGAAAAGCAAAAATGAAAGAAAAATTATAGCACACATAGTTACGGCATATATACAAGCCACTCGAATTTCTGCTGTCTAGCTAAATAATTATACGAAACCTTGAACATTTATGCAGTTTTTTTTAAATGTATTTTGAATATATTATAAGAATTACGATGAACTTTCGAACGTGCTAGCAAAGTATTATATCTAGTTTTCATATTAGAGTTATAATTCCAAGATCACGCCGTTCATTTGCCTTTTAATAACTATTGCGATCGGTATTATATTTAAAGCTCATGATATTTTTTCATATTCGCATATGTGAACTTGTTGTATTCAGAGAATTAAGCCAGTGAATTTGGACCATTTGAAAATGCCATTTAGATTAAGTTGAGATATATACAGCTATTTATATCTCGTGCAACTGTTCATTAAATCAAACATCAGCAACGACAATATGAAGATTATCTAAACAACGAAGAAATTGTTCAAATAGATTATAAAGGTAAAGGTTTTTAAATAGATAGTAATGAAACTTCTGAGTTTAAGGCTCTAATTGAAGATAAAACGTAGTTTGCACGAACCTGAAATGTAGGTAAATGAAATGCACTAAGCTAGGATGTCAGAGCATTGAGCAAGTAGATTTGGACCATTTTAAAAAGTGATATTTAGATAAAGTTGTAAAGAGTTACAGATATCTATATTTCGTGCAAACGTTCATTCTCTCATGACGTTAGCAAATATATTATGATTATCCAAACGACGAAGATCGTCAAATAGATTATAGATAGTAAAAATCCTAAAACAGAACTGGATGGAACTTCTGAGTTTATGATTCTAATGGGAGATAAAGAGTGATTTGAACGAACCTAAAATGTATAATCTATTGGAAATACATGTAATAAATATATTCATCCTGACCTGTATTTAAAAATATTCAAGGACGATCAGATAAAATTGAAATACAAAATTATTTTGTTATTTCGCTAAAAACTGCTAGCATCTTCAGAAATTGGAAACCAATTTCTGAAGATGCTAGTAGTTACTTGCGCAATATCAAAATAATTTTGTATTTCAATTTTAACTGATCATTCTTGAATATTCTATAAATACATGTATTAAATAACATGATCTTTAACGCCGTAGTGTTTCAAAAGTTATATAATCAAAGTACTGGATACGAAATCAAAAGCTTTATTGAAATTAAGGAATTACGTCAATAGCAAATCCACATGAAAAGGCGTCAGTCCAAAATTCTCGAACAGTCAGAATGTTCGATAAGTGGGAACGCCTATTCATAAATTTATGCTTTGTAGAACACAATATATAACTTTGACGTAAATGATTACGCGATTTTCGTGCTAATTAGTTCAAACATTTTACAAGTTTTTAAACCAATATTTCGAAAATAATCACTTTTGAAATAAAATAACACTTGCTAACGCTTTAAAAATAAATTATGAAAATGGCTTTGTGCTTTGAATTGACATTGATTTCATTTGAATTAATTAAGATTATTACACATGAAGAGCATTTGGTTAATCACAAAGAGACAAGATAAAAATTAATTTGATGTAAATTTTGAATGTCAATATTTTTAATTTCTTTATTATAGCAAGTGATGCTATATATTTCTTTATTATTATTCATTGACCGCCAAAAGAGCAAAGCTCAAAACTGGGGCTCACAGTAAAAAAGAGAGAGAAATAAAAAAAATAGTCAACAAAATAGCTGAAACAAGTCAGGATTCAAGGCGGAATTCAGCACGAAGATAATTCTTCAATTCTGATACATGTGTGGCCTCAACAACAGTAGATGGTAATTTATTCCAATGTTTGACAATTCGATATCTTATGTCACCTCGGTTTCGCTTCGGTTTCAGTTTGTGTACCAGTTTAAGCTTGTGTCCTCGTAGATTTTCATTAGCAGAAAGTGTAAATAGAGGGTTTTAAACGTGCTTAGAAGAGTGCAGTGCCCCCCACACAAACATCAAATCTGCCTAAATCAAGGACGTCTCAACATCGCATATGCCTAGAACTTCTAGTCTCTGAGGGTAGGGAATATCTCGAATAGAAGAAACCATATGGCTAGCTTTACGGAGAATGCCCTCAAGTAAACGCAAATCACCCTTAGATTGCGGAAAGACTGCTGATGAAGCATATAACATATAAGAAAGGACAATCGAAAAGAACAGCACAATAAATGAGTCAACATCTATTGAACCTCGCGTTTTTCGTAGTAGCCCTAGGATGCGTTGACGTTGCTTACACATTTCCTTATTTTAAAAACTAATTAATTTATTTACGAACTTATTGTGAGCCAGCTATTTGAGCTATGCTTACAATATATCTTACATGAGGACCTGATGACAGATTATTAGATAATATAATATCGAGATCCTTGACTTGATCAAAATTCTTGATGGTAGCACCGCCTAAAGTGTACGAGCCGGAGTACATCAACTGACCTAAATGCATGTGATAGGTCTTTTCTATGTTAATAGTAAGATCATGTGTTGCACCACGAGTGTATGAAATCTATGTCCTTCTGAAGCCGGTTATGATCTGAAAGATCCCGAATACCATTCCAAATTTTGATATCATCGGCGTACATCGAAAATGAGCAATTGACATGACATTTGTCATTGACATGCATGTTGAACAGAGTAGGACTTATGAATGAACCTTGAGGTATGCCACTCGACATTGTTCGCCAACGTGATAAAGTGTTTTTAACTTTCACCGCAAATAACCTATCTTGGAGGAAACAATTTAACCATCGAAGGATACTACCTCTAATGCCCACATCAAATAATTTACTAATTAAAATGGTATGATTAACCCTATCGAAGGCCTTTGATAAATCGACAAACAGAATATCAACTCCGTGTCCAGCCTTCAAGGAATTACATCAGCTAGCCCGTGCACTAACTAAACTAGTAATAGTGGACCATTCATGTCAGAAACCATGTTGATGAACATTTAGAATACAACAGTTTTCTGGGTATGATGTCAGAGAGCGCAAAATTAGATTTTCCAGAATCTTGCATGCATCACAAGTCAGGCTCACTGGTCTATAATTCCGAGCAGCAGATTTTGAACCTTTCTTTAAAATGGGCTTAATTGTGGTTTTTTCACTCAAAAGGTAAAATTCCTGAATCTACGGAGCAACAGTAAATAAGCCAAAGCGGAAAGCATAGTGCTGATGCAACCTCACGCAATACGATCGATGGTATATTATCAGGACCACTAATGGACGAAGGTTTTGATTTTCTCAGCTCATCGAATACATCCAGAACAGAGAATTCGACACTAAATAATATAGGGTGATCTATAATATCTGATGAAAGTAACTGATCGCTATCATTTGAAGGACTCGGTACGCTAGGAAGTTCATAGTGATCTGTGAATGCTTCTGCAATTTCGCTCGCATTATTGATAGAATTTCCCTCGGAGTTCATTAAGCTAAACGAATCCAATTGAGAATATCTCTGACTACGAATAAAACTAAATATATTTCGAGAATTCTGATAAAAAAAACTTACACATGCTAGTAATATAGGTATGACGTTTACTTCGTTTAATCAAAGTGACTCTATTTATAATAACCTTGTATGAGGAGAAAGATCTAATACCCCGTTTGAAATCCAGGAAGGCGCGATCTCGTTTTACTAGAAGAGATCGTAGGGACGCATCCACCCATACAGGATGCTTCAGTCTTTTTCGAATAGAGCATACAGGTGTATGTGCCAATAATATTGAGAGTAAAGTATTTCGGAAAAAGTCCCACGCTGGCTGTATTCCTAAAATATAAGGATTGGGCCATTGAATATTTGAGAAAAGAGTTATAATAGTAGAATAATCGGCTTTTATAATAATACAAATTTATTTAATGTGGCAAATGCGTACAAGCTGTACGCTTACAAGTCCACAAACAAAAATGAGAAAGTCAAGCAGTTAAATTGTTCAGATGGGATCGGATTTGTCGTTTGAAGCACTGCAGGGAAGTTGATTGGCGTATAAGAATGGGCAGATGATTCCACTATAGAGGAGCAGCCACCAGGAAGGAGCGGAGTCCAAAGGAGGTAGAGTAGTTTGGGACATGTAAAAGAAGGGAATTACAGGAACGCAAGGAACAGTAAACAGGACGGGAATTATCAAGAAAAGGAAGGTTGAGAAATGAAGGGGTATGAAAAGTTACAAGGCGGAAAGCAACGATAAGAAGACGAATTTGAACACGACAATAAATTGTAGGCAAATCGAGAGAAGCAAGATGGTAGGATGTATGATCAAAACGACGAAGACGGAGGAGAATTCGGACAGCTGCGTTGACGATGCGTTGTATGGGAAGAAGAGTGGATTTAGGTGAGTTGGAAAATAGACTAAGACAATAATCGAATCTAGAAAAAAGGAGAGATAATATGAGAGTCATACAAGAAGGGAAATCGATCAATCTACGAACTTGACGGAGATTGCGGAGTATCAAGGTCGATGAGCGTACTTTATCTCTAACGAAAGGTTTAAGTGAAAGTCGGTTGTCAAAATGGAAGCCTAGGAAAACGAGATTATCAACGATAGGAAGAATTGTAGAATTTAATGATACGGAGGGAGGTTCGAAGCCGAGGCGTCGAGGTAGGATCCACATAATTTTGGATTTATCAGGATTCAGAGAAAGGCGAAGGGAAGAAAGATGATTGGAAAATTGAGACAAGACAGTCGGAAGCAGAAACACTAAGATCGTGAATATGATAAACAGGTGCAAGAGCATAGATGATAATGTCATCTGCATATTGCATAACATGGAGATTAAATTTATGAGAAATCGAAGATAAATCACCGACAAGAAGAGAGAAAAGTATAGGGCCTAAAACGGAGCCTTGTGGAACACCGGACGGGATGGACGAAGGATGGGAGAGAGAACAGTTAGAATAGACGCGAAATGTACGATTTGATAGATATGAAGAAAACCATGATACAGTGGGTAAAGAGAAGCCATAATCATGACGAAGGCGATGTAGAAGAATCGAGTGATCGACGATGTCAAAAGCAGACGATAGATCAAGAGAAACTATGACACTACATAATTTATGATCGCGCGAGATGAGTAAGTCATTATAAACTTTAAGACAGGCAATTTCAGTAGAGTGATTAGAGCGAAAAGCGGCTTGGAAGGGAGGAAACAAGTTAGAGGAAAAGAGATATGTATTAACTTGTATGAGAACGAGACGCCAAGGAGTTTAGAGAGGGTTGGAAGAAGTAAGATTGGACGGTACGAAGATGGTAGTGAGGAGTCGAGAGATTGCTTTTTGATGATAGGACGAACAGTGGCGCATTTCCAGATGGAAGAAAATGTACGGCTACGGATGGACGAGTTGAACAATGTTGTTAGGAAGGGTAAGATAGAGGAGCAGATATTTTTAAGCAAGTGGGTGGGAATTGGGTCAGGAGGAGAGGTTTTATTAGGTAATGACAGCAGAACCGAAGAAACTTCATCAGACGAAACGGGAAGAAGGTGGAATAGTTCTGGGAGGGAAGTATTTAAAGAGAAGAGTGGGTACAAGGGGGCTATGGGTAGTAGGGAAAGTAAATTAGATAGCTTAGTTTGTAGATAAGAAGAAAAATCATCAGGATTTACATTACAATGGGTAGATGATCGTGAAAGACTTGAGTTTAAGATTTTCCAATGAGATTTAGAGTTGGAAGATGACTCGAGTTGATTTTGCCAAAAGAGAGTACGTTTAGTACGTATAAGAATGAGATATGAACGGTGTTGAGAAAAGTAGGAATCACGAAGATTTGGGAGTGAGTTGGGAGAACGTTTAAGAAAGCGATTATACATACGAAAAGAGTGACGGAGTCGACGCTTAGAAAGACTACAGTCAGAATCGAACCAGGGAGCATGGCGCAAGCGCTGGGAACGTCGAAGTCGACTAGACAGAAGGTTATTGATGATTGACGAAAGTTCAGAATTAAATAGAATGCAGAGATCATCGGGAGAGAGATAGTTAAGAGGAAGTGAAAAGAGTGAAGAATTGAGTAAGGCTGTGCAGAGAATAGGGATATCGAGAAGCTTCCAGGGTCGACTTGGTGTAGATAATGGTAAAGGCGGAGAAGGAGGATGGGGACGAGTAAGAGTAAGAGTGACAAGGAAATGATCGGACAAACCAGGATCAGTAATTGACAAGGAGGTATAGTCATTGAAGCAGTTAGGAACAGCAATGATGTCGAGAGCACCGCCGAGAATATGAGTTGGGCTTGTTGAAAGTAATTTATAGTTAAAATCAGAAAAAAGATTAGTTAAAGTGATAGAGTCAGAGTCAGACGGGCGATCAAGACGAATGTTAAAGTCACCGAGAACAAAAGAAGGAGTATAAGACAATGAACAGTGAGACATTAGATCTGCAAGGTCGTATAAGAAGATACATAATGGGGCAACTGAACCTGGGCGATATACAATCACAAGTTCCAGAGGGAAAGGAGTTGATAATCTGCATATGAGTAATTCGAACGAAGTGTAACGGATGTTAACGTTGATTTTACGTAAAGACATTGGGTGACGAGCAATGACAACAATACCGCCATGGTTAGAAGCAGTAGATGTATGAGATGCAATTTGACGAGCTGATTCAACTAGAGAACAACCAGAGCGACATAGACGACGAATAGCAAGATCGTCGGAGTCAGAGTGCCAGGATTCGGTAATGCAGAGAATATCGATAGATAATTGATCGAAGATATCGAGAAGCATATCAGCTTTATGAAGAATGGAGAGAGTATTGAATAGACTAAGACGAAAAGTATGCTTAGGAGCGAGATCGACTAGCGAAGAAGACAAGGGGGAGAGATGGGACGCCATCGAATTTTTGGCCTTGTGTAAAGAACGTGAAAATTTCCGTTGATTTTACGTATAGATAAGGATTACTCGCCGTTTGTTTCACGTCGATGTTTTTCAATGCGAGCTAAATTGAGCTGGGCAATATCAGAAGGGGAGCGGTCAGGAAAGATACGGCAAGTAGATGAAGTGGTAAGAAGTTTAAAACGTTGGGAGAGTACCGAAGAGGCATGTGAACTATGTCGGAAAACGATTTTTAAGAGTGGAGGACTGAGATGATTGGATTTAGTGGATTTGTTTAAACGAATAAAGGATACAGGAGCGAAATTATTAAAGAGTGATGGGTTATCATCAGGAAGAATGGTTGCTAGGATAGACCTGAAAGCATATACATCATCATCGAGGCGAGATTGTGGAGAAGCAGATTCGGAAAGCTTTAAGTTTGATATGATTATACAGCGATCGCGCGAAGGAAAACGATTTCGTGGAAGTGGTGGACGGACAGAGCTGGTTGGAGTCGAGGTAGATGAGCAGATAGAAGTGGAAATGACAGGGGTGCTTGATAAAGAATTAATATTGGTTGGAGCAAGTGTGACAGGAGCGGGATGTTAATCGGTTGATCAGAGCTGGGACTGGATATGATTTTTAATGAAGGATGTAAATTATTTGGAAGTGTTACTTGGGAGGTAGAGTAAGGAGAATTAAAATAGGTTGGGGCATGAGTGACAGGAATGGAGTGTTGAATCAGTTGATCGGAAATGTTACTGGAAATGATTTTGATGGAAGGGTGTAAATTATTGAGAGGTGATACAGGGGAGGTCGAGTAAGGAGTACGTGAGGAGAATAAAGAAGTTTGAGATTTATTTAGATTGGGGGAGGAATAGGAAAGAGGAGGTACGAGATGAAAAGCTTTACCGTTAGCATTGTTAGAATGAGAAAGATTAATGGAAGTTTGGTACGTAGTTGAACGAGGAGTGTGTGAGAGAGTAGGTTCAATAATGGGATTATATGATGCGAAGTCAGGTGTTGATGCGAGGGAAACATCTAAAACAGCATTGGTCTGAGTGGTCGTGTGTGATACAGGAGTAGATGAGCAGGATAGCTGTAGTAGTCGTACTGATGTACAAAAACCGCAAGTGAAATGTTTACGTTTATACACCGAGTGGTCGGATATTTTAACACGAACAAGTGTCCATACATCGCAATCTTTGGAATCGCATCCAACTTCAAAGCTGGTATAACCATTATTACATTCCGATGTGGAAGATTCTTGATCAGGAACAGGGATCTGAGATCGCGCTTTTTTAGGCATGACCTTTTGTCGATAGATTGAGCTCAATCCGCGAGCGTAGCGAGCGGAACTGACAGGAATAATCTGGAACTGACAGGAATAATCTGGAACTGACAGGAATAATCTGGAACTGACAGGAATAATCTGGAACTGACAGGAATAATCTGGAACTGACAGGAATAATCTGGAACTGACAGGAATAATCTGGAATGTATTTACTTTAGATCTCAAACTTTTTTCTTGAAATTCGGAAATTTATTACAATTAGAAGATACCTTGAGATCAAGGTTAATAAGAATATCGATGGTAGCATGATCACTTGAACCGATTGGAGGACCGTCCTCAATATTACCAATAGCATTCTCCTTAACAGTAAGACAAATGTCGAGCAAAGAAGACTTATCCTTCCTATATCGCGTATGCTCATGGACATGATGGAATAAGTTTAAAGTATTAATAACTTCTAAGAATTCACAAGAACCATGATCACATCCACTAATGGGAACATAGTCCTTCAAGTTTACTTTTGGCATTTTACAGTCTCCTAAGATAACCAAGTATCCCTCTTTAGACATTTTTACATGAATAAGCAGAAAAGTTTGAATAGAGGCAGTTGACGAACACGGAGGTTGGTAAAATATACCGAACGTTAGGTTCCTAATCCCTTGGTAAATAGAAACCCATAAATAATCTCATTCAGACGAAGAATTACTAGATTCGACTATTTGTACGGATAATGAGTCTCTTATAAAGAGCAACATCACTTCCCCTGTGGCATTGTCTATCCCCACGAATATGAGTATATCCCTCGATACTTATTTCAGAATCAAGTATGTCTATACTTAGCCAGGTCTCAGTGAGAGCTATTATATCGTAACGCGTCTTCGACAAATGCACCGTCAATTTATCTAATTTATCGTAAACGCTAAGTATGTTTGTGTAAAGTATGCGCAACTTGGGGAAGATGTTCGTAGACTGAACTACATCGGGAATAACCCCGTAGTAACGGAGGTATAATTTTTCGGATAAAAGACCTTGAGGGAGCTTATAGGTGGTGCGACACAGAGTAGAAAAGAGCATCCTTGCTTACTTCTGAAGGTTTGGAACGGATCCAAAAATGTGTAGAGATTATGCGCCACACTACTCGAAAATTTTTAATAATCAAATTACTTTCACCGTTCGCTTTACGATCCTTAAGTTCAGTGAGTGCCGCTTTCTGTGATTTTCTTTCCTCTGGTAAGAGATCTTTTCTCATAAAGATGTTGGTATCTGCTAGACGAAACCCGTTACGTAGAGCTAAGGAACACATCACATCTGAATTCAGAACAACTTCTAAAAGTCGCGTGTTTCCAATATTATCCCTTTTACCCAACCTAAAAATAGTCATCACCCTGAATGAATTTCTCTCGTTGTCGGTGCATGTCTGAAGTAAATACGAAAATAACATTTCAATGGCTTTAATGCCATGACGTACACGTTTAATGTTATCCGATAAAGATGACTCCATCACATTTCCAATTATTAGATAAAGTGATCGGTCAGCAATTTTTGATCTAGACTAATGATTATTATTTATTACAAGACTTTGACACATAAAGAGTCATTTTGTCTGATCACAATATTAAGAAAAGGAAAAAAAGAAAGAAAAAAGAAAGAAAAAAGTAGTTCAGCAATAATAAATTGTCACATATAGTTATATATTTCCTGCAAAGAATCTTCTCTTTTTATCCACATGCACAGCGCATTCTGGAAAGATTTGTACTGTGCCATAGACACGATCGAATTCGGCAATAGGTTCCATAGGTTTACCGCTCTGTGAGATAATCGCAAGTATCTATGACATTTCCCGTGTGATTGCACAACAACTGATAAAGAGTGTCCTCTGTGGCTCGGGCGATCATTTAGAATAACGGATTCCGATGGATAACCAGGAAAGACATGGATCATTCGCCATAACTGTAATAAATCATTGTACACATATCTCTTGTAAACTGAAGTAATATTTAGTTGGCTTAGTCTATCACAGTAGGCGATGTTCCGAAGACCAGAACATAGCTTGGAAAATCGGCGAAGAATCTTTTCTAATTGGTTTATTTCACCACGCGTAGAAGGAAAAGTCGCCGGCGAAGCATAATCAATGATTGGTCTGATCAACGCCTTATATAATAGTGAGAACTGAGACGGTGGAAGCGAACTAAAGGTATTTTTGATCATGTAAATAATTTTTCTCGACATGTTGCATATATTTTCAGTATTGAGGTCGGTTTTAAACGAATTCTGAACAATTATCCCAAGATCTTTTGTGTATGAATTTGTGGGAATAATCTCACCGCAAACAGAATAATCATTTGGTAAATCACTACGACCAAATCTGAGGTGGACACATTTAGTAATGTTAATCATGATTCCGGTCAGTTCGCTCCACCTATTAACCATATTTATGTCATCTTATAAGTGTTGCATATCGGCATATCATGTAATGACATTCTATATTTTAAGATCATCCGCGAATACTAATTTTTTTTACATTTTAGAGAGCGTAGCAAACTATTCAGAAATATGACGAATAATAATGAACCCAACACCGATCCCTGAGGAACACCCATTGATAAATTTGACGGTCTAGATAGACAATTTCCAACTCGAACTCTGAAAGAACGATCAGATAGGAAAGCGTGAATCCATCGAATAATAGGAATTTCAATTCCGTAATCTGCAAGAGCCTCAATCAACATATTGTGGGGAACTCTATCAAAGGCCCGACTGAAGTCGAAATACACGACATCAACTGCATTACCCTGCGCAACTGCATCAACCCATGCTTCGCGTGCACATAAAAGATTAGACATGCAAGAACGACCAGGACGAAAACCATGTTGCGAATTATCTAACAAGTTCGATGATTCAAGATAGGATAGTAATCGCCGATACAATATGCGCTCTAACATCTTACATACGACACTTGTAAGGCTTATTGCTCTATAATTTTCAGGATTGTGACGATCTCCTTTTTTGTGGACTGGCACTACAATGGCGATTTTCCAATCTAATGGTAGAATTGACTTAGCTAGTGATAGTTGAAACAAATAAGCTAACGGTGAAGCAATAAATGTAGATAATATCTTTAGTATCTGGGGATGTAATCCATCCGGACCAGGTGATGAATGTCGTAAAGAATTTAACTCACTATAAACCTCCTCGGTAGTAACATCAAAATAACTTCGTGAATGGCTTACACGAGATTGCTGGTTAATTTCTGTGTTATTAGTTACGAGTTGAAAAGTCGACGCAAACGTGTCGGCTACATCTTGAGGCGATGTGATAAAGTTATCATTAATACGAAGAGACGAAATCGCAGGAGGAATTGTCCTATTTCTACGTATGTGAGCCCAAAATCGTTTTGGTGCACTATGAAAGTCCGCAGCTATTGTCATTTCGTAGTTAAATTTTTTGCGTTTTTTAAGCTTTTCGAAAACGTTACGACAATTGACGTATTCCTGTCGATAAGTATTGTCCTTGCAGCTTAATTTAAACAGTCGGTTTCTTCGTCTTAGTTCTGATTTAAGTTCTCTATTAAACCACGGAGGATTCACTTTTTTATTTTTATGCACGATCTTGGTAGGAACGTATTTTTCTATTATTTCACACATTGCTGAACGGAAAACCTTCCAACAATCTTCAACATCGTCGCTAGCGCCTACAAAGTTCATAGTCGATGCTGCTTGAAGAATTTTACACTGATCCGCACGATACCAACAATGCTTGAAGATTTTAGTTTCGACTTCGTCAATAATATTATTTGAAATCCCTGAGAAGTGAAAAAGCAATACACAATGATCACTAACTCCTATGGGTGCTTCATGCATAATGTCACGCACATCTGTTAATGATTTAGATAAAATTAAATCCAACAAAGAACTTTGATCATTCATAATCCTAGTTGGTGCTGATACATGCTGAACAAGAAGTAGGCTACATGATGATTAGAAGAGCTAGCATCTGAACCGAAGAGGAGCATGCATGATTTGATGTTGGTATGCTTAGACAGATTGATTTATCACAATTGGTAAAAGATACTGCATTATTCATTGGGGTACTGTTAAGATGGTCGATTTTGCTTCCACAGAGGGAGATATGAAGTTCCGATATTGATGTCGAAGGCGCATGATTAACTTGTTTTTCCGCAGAAGGAAACTCAGGGTTGTCCGTGCTGTCCTCGACAGAGACTGCATAATTATCACATAGTGATAATGGTTTACTTGATAATTCATATCGTTCGAATGAATGATATTGCTAAACAAGCGACTGCTGGTACCTTGACACGATTTCGTCTTGTTTTTCCGCAGAAGGAAACTCAGGGTTGTCCGTGCTGTCCTCGACAGAGACTGCATAATTATCGCATAGTGATAATGGTTTTACTTGATAATTCATATCGTTCGAATGAATGATATTGCTAAACAAGCGACTGCTGGTACCTTGACACGATTTCGTCATATGACTGTTTCTATTACAGGCACTAGAGACTGATAGCTAGTCAGCATGAGACTCATCCACAATGACGGTTGAAGTTTGCTCAGAATGATTGCAATTTGTGGCCAACTGTAGTAATTCGGAAGCACAGAATCCACAGAGAAATTCCTTAGACAATATGTGATTAGATAGGATTGACGGCACTGCGACGGTTGTCCATATATTGCATCCAGATTTACTACACGCAACCTCGTGTCGTCCATATGCAGGATCAGCGTAAACTGAATCAGAACTACACTTAGCGCTATTGTTGTGGGTTTGTTTCTTAGCTCTCGTCTTAATTGTCTTCGCCGTTATCTTTTTTTCCCAACAAATATAGTTGCTTGTTTGTATGTAGTTTTTTGTTCTTTGTTAAGAAGTTAGTGAGTTGCGAATTCGAATCAAGGAAGTTTACCTATTGTTAGTTGTTGTTATCGATTAGTTTGCTCGCAAAATCGGTTGTATGTAGTTACCTATCAATAATATTTAAACTCATTGTAAGACGAAAAATATTGTTTGCAATAAATCGACAATTCAGGTTTGTAAAAATCGAGACTTGATCAGTAATGCTGAGTATCGACGTCTATATCCAACTCTACTTAGTATTGTAAGTAGTTAGTTATAATTGTACATAGTTACTGATCAATAATATTTAAACTGATGATGCTCTAGTATTGATAATAATTAAGATTTTAATTACTTGGATATGATATAATCGATTATGATAATTTATCAAAATATTATACGTAGAATGCTTATGGCTGGTAGACCGTTATGGCTGGCTTGTAAAACCGCAAAATGTAATAATCAATTATCTGTTTTATGATTTATCTGATTTCAATTTAAATGTTTTATCAGCTCACAACAGGCAGTTAAAACAAAAAGTACATGTTTTGATTGCTGCATATTTTCTGCAAAATGAAAATATATCATTATTTTCAAAGATAATTTCATATCACGATATAATAATATAATAATACAAATTTATTTAAAGTGGCAAATGCGTACAAGCTGTACGCTTATAAGTCCGCAAACAAAAATGAAAAAGTCAAGTAGATAAATTGTTTAAATGGGATCGGATTTGTCGTTTGAAGCACTGCAGGGAAGTTGATTGGCGTATATGAATGGGCAGATGATTCCACAATAGAGGAGCAGCCACCAGGAAGGAGCGGAGTCCAAAGGAGGTAGAGTAGTTTGGGACATGTAAAAGAAGGGAATTACATGAACGCAAGGAACAGTAAACAGGACGAGAATTATCAAGAAAAGGAAGATTGAGAAATGAAGGGGTATGAAGAGTTACAAGGCGGAAAGCAACGATAAGAAGACGAATTTGAACACGACAATAAATTGTAGGCAAATCGAGAGAAGCAAGATGGTAGGATGTATGATCAAAACGACGAAGACGGAGGAGAATTCGGACAGCTGCGTTGACGATGCGTTGTAGGGGAAGAAGAGTGGATTTAGGTGAGTTGGAAAATAGACTAAGACAATAATCGAGTCTAGAAAAAAGGAGAGATAATATGAGAGTCATACAAGAAGGGAAATCGATCAATCTACGAACTTGACGGAGGTTGCGGAGTATCAAGGTAGATGAGCGTACTTTATCTCTAACGAAAGGTTTAAGTGAAAGTCGGTTGTCAAAATGGAAGCCTAGGAAAACGAGATTATCAACGATAGGAAGAATTGTAGAATTTAATGATACGGAGGGAGGTTCGAAGCCGAGGCGTCGAGGTAGGATCCACATAATTTTGGATTTATCAGGATTCAGAGAAAGGCGAAGGGAAGAAAGATGATTGGAAATTGAGACAAGACAGTCGGAAGCGGAAACACTAAGATCGTGAATACGATAAACAGGTGCATGAGCATAGATGAGAATGTCATCAGCATATTGCATAACATGGAAGTTAAATTTATGAGAAATCGAAGACAAATCACCAAGAAGAAGAGAGAAAAGCATAGGGCCTAATACGGAGCCTTGTGGAACACCGGACGGAATGGACGAAGGATGGGAGAGAGAAGAGTTAGAATAGACGCGAAATGTACGATTTGATAGATATTAAGAAAACCGTGATACAGTGGGTAAAGAGAAGACATAATCATGACGAAGGCGATGGAGAAGAATCGAGTGATCGACAATGTCAAAAGCAGACGATAGATCAAGAGAAACTATGACACTACATAATTTATGATCGCGCGATATGAGTAAGTCGTTATAAACTTTAAGACATGCAATTTCGGTAGAGTAATTAGAACGAAAAGCGACTTGGAAGGGAGGAAATAAGTTAGAGGAAAAGAGATATATATTAACTTGCTTAAGAACGAGATGCTCAAGGAGTTAAATTATCACTTCGAATGATTTTGTGTTCATATAATTGAAATAAATTATCATGAACAGAATTATCATTCAGAATTCTTGTATTTATTATTATTAATTTACAAGACAAAATCCTAAGGCTCTTCAGTCTGCTCACTAAAAATACATAAAACAGAATTTACAAAAAGTACGGTTAAAATTTTGAAATTGTAGTCAATATGTCGAGTATGCCATTCGAATCGTTTCTTGATCGGGATGTCGTATCCATTCCAAAAGTAATGAGTAATTTAAAAGTAATTAAATTAGTAATTGAACAGTACAAGGATAAAAATGTCTTTGGTTAAAATTTATGTCTTGTGTGATCGAATTAAAGCATTATGGCTAAGTCTGTACATATATAATATAATATAATTAAAATACTTACAATGCTAATCGAAAAAAGGTATACTAGGAATTGGAATTTTGGTTGAATTTTAAGCAATTGAACAGTACAACTACCACATATTACTTTATAATTTTTACAACATCTGAAATATACCTGAAGTATTATTTGACCTTAACACTGGTTAAAAAATTGTCTTGCTTCTAAAATACTTACAATATAAATATATACAACAAAGGAATACGAAGGACAAACAATGAAATCAGTGAAAACTCGCAAAAAACCGACAGACGATGGCTACGTTCAGTTGGAAGTTGAATGCGACAAGGAGGAATGCGTTGTTTGGACACTCTTAAAGGTGAAAAAATTGGCATTGCGAGATACGAAAGTAAACATTTCATTTGTGGTTATTGCGTGTGTAACGACGAACGATTGGATATAACTGAACATGTCGAGGAGAAAAGCTAAGAGTCGGCGCCAGCTCTTCATGTTGTTGCACAGCGTCAAGAAAGGATATCCCACTGCAATTTACAACAGCCCCCACCAACATTTAATCAGACTTTTCAAACTTCACCTGAAAAATGTGTGGATCTAGACACGAACACTCTAAACTACGAAGAGAAAACACCTGATTTTACAAATTCGTTTGTCTCTGTAGCATCATGTAACGGAACTCCGAGTTCTTTACAATCAACTGACTTGCGACTTAAATCTACAAATTCTTACTCCAATTCAGTCTCCCTAAATAACTCATTAATTAATAATAATACAAATTTATTTAATGTGGCAAATGCGTACAAGCTGTACGCTTACAAGTCCACAAACAAAAATGAGAAAGTCAAGCAGTTAAATTGTTCAGATGGGATCGGATTTGTCGTTTGAAGCACTGCAGGGAAGTTGATTGGCGTATATGAATGGGCAGATGATTCCACGATAGAGGAGCAGCCACCAGGAAGGAGCGGAGTCCAAAGGAGGTAGAGTAGTTTGGGACATGTAAAAGAAGGGAATTACAGGAACGCAAGGAACAGTAAACAGGACGGGAATTATCAAGAAAAGGAAGGTTGAGAAATGAAGGGGTATGAAAAGTTACAAGGCGGAAAGCAACGATAAGAAGACGAATTTGAACAAATTGTAGGCAAATCCTAAATAACTCATTAATTAATAATAATACAAATTTATTTAATGTGGCAAATGCGTACAAGCTGTACGCTTACAAGTCCACAAACAAAAATGAGAAAGTCAAGCAGTTAAATTGTTCAGATGTAATCGGATTTGTCGTTTGAAGCACTGCAGGGAAGTTGATTGGCGTATATGAATGGGCAGATGATTCCACGATAGAGGAGCAGCCACCAGGAAGGAGCGGAGTCCTTCCTGATCGAGAGATTGCTTTTTGATGATAGGACGAACAGTGGCGCATTTCCAGATGGAAAAAAATGTACAGCTACGGATGGACGAGTTGAACAATGTGGTTAGGAAGGGTAAGATAAAAGTGCAGATATTTTTAAGTAAGTGAGTGGGAATTGGGTCAGAAGGAGAGGTTTTATTAGGTAATGACAGCAGAACCGAAGAAACTTCATCAGACGAAACGGGAAGAAGGTGGAATAGTTCTGGGAGGGAAGTATTTAAAGATAAGAGTGGGTACAAGGGGGCTATGGGTAGTAGGGAAAGTAAATTAGATAGCTTAGTTTGTAGATAAGAAGAAAATTCATCAGGATTTATATTACAAGGGGTAGATGATCGTGAAAGAATTGAGTTTAAGATTTTCCAATGAGATTTCGAGTTGGAAGATGACTCGAGTTGATTTCGCCAAAAGAGAGTACGTTTAGTACGTATAAGAATGAGATGTGAACGGCGTTGAGAAAAGTAGGAATCACGAAGATTTGGAGGGAGTGAGTTGGGTGAACGTTTAAGAAAGCGTTTATACATACGAAAAGAGTGACGGAGTCGACGCTTAGAAAGACTACAGTCAGAATCGAACCAGGGAGCATGGCGCAAGCGCTGGGAACGTCGAAGTCGACTAGGTAGAAGATTTTGATGATCGACGTAAGTTCAGAATCAAACAGAATGCAGAGATCATCGGGAGAGATATAGTTAAGAGGAAGTGAAAAGAGTGAAGAATTGAGTAAGGCTGTGCAGAGAATAGGGATATCGAGAAGCTTCCAGGGTCGACTTGGTGTAGATAATGGTAAATTGCTTCTATTCGCCGGACTTATGATACGTCCCAGTGTCTATTCATAGCTAATATAAGGGAATCATCGGCTACTAACAACCATTTACGTGTACAGCATGACGACAAAGCTGTACAAACCTTCTTCTCTGAGCTATTACACACATGTTCCCCTACTGAGCTGCAGCAATTCAGAGTTCTCCACCTATATAGACTAAGGAAAATAAGATTAGATAACAGTCCACGCCTTCTTAAGGTCATCTTAGCAACGCCCGAAATGTGTACATTAGCTTTAAAATACGGTTATCATTTTGCATGTACTGGATTGATCCTTCGCAAAGATCTTTCGATCGAGGACATAACTCGATTGAAACAAGCAAAGAGCGAACTTAGTAACAGAGTAGCTAACGGTGAAAGTAACCTCACCGTCATAAATTTTCGTGTAGTGCGACGCAGGACTTCAACTCGTTTCTAAATTCGTTCCATTGGCAGCGGTGGAAAAATCGAGGAGCTGCGAAGTCTTCATCGCAACGATACTACCCAAGAAGTGACAGTAAATGTCGATAAGAAATATGAATATTCCGACCCAGTATACTCCACACATGTCTTCCGTTTCTTATATTCGAATGTCTTAAGTCTCATTAAGAAAATGGATGAAGTTATAACTATGGTTAACAGCACCTCCTTTGAAATACTTGTTTTTACAGAGTCGTGGTTAAAACCTCCATCATAGATTCAGAAATCACCATCGATGGGTACGCCATAATCCGAGCATATCGGCAAATTTGCAATGGTGGCGGAGTGATCATATATGCTAGAAAAGTTCTTACAACTCGTATTATGTTAATTGAG
This sequence comes from Pomphorhynchus laevis, assembly GCA_012934845.2. NCBI lineage: Eukaryota > Metazoa > Acanthocephala > Palaeacanthocephala > Echinorhynchida > Pomphorhynchidae > Pomphorhynchus > Pomphorhynchus laevis. Next base: position 103,289 of record WNNJ02000333.1, on the reverse strand, counting down.
TGAGATGAATCAAGTCTTTGTGAATACGCTTGGCTTTCTCTAGGTGTCTTCTATCGCCCCCATTCGCTCCAACCGGGTTGATTATATCCTCAATAACTGAAAATACATTAAAGGTTCAAAAAGTTATTTTATTAGGAGACTTTAACATGCCGCGAATTAATTGGATAGATTAGGTTCCTCTACCTGGATGTGATCCTGAATCATTACTGCTATAAAACACGATAAATCATCTACATTTAGTCTAACATGTTCACAGGGATACTCGTCACCGGGGTACTAGCTCCTCAATTATTGACCTCTGCTTTTCGAGTAAAACCTATCTGATAAAAACGTCAAATACGGACCTCCGCTAGGATCAAGCGATCACTCAACAATCTCAATAGAATTTAACGCACTCGGACCTCACGACGAATCCTTTTAAGATTGACTATGATGTCGTGCGCAGTATAATTTCCTGTATATGTTGGCCCGACCCATCGAAAGCAGGCATTCAAGAAGCTTGGGATTATTTTAAGACAACATTACATTGTGTTCTCGACTATTTTGCTCCTATACGTCAGAATCGTACACGAAAACTACATCCGAAATGGTTAGATGCGGAATTGCTTGCTCTAATCAAACACCGTGATAGATGTTTCCATGCGTACAAAAAAGGGAAACTCTATTTTGAAAACTACCGTCATTGCAGGAATACGGTTTCTATTAAAAAAACAGAAAAAAAACGCAGTTTTATCTCAAATATATCTCAATTATCTCAAAGAAAATTTATAACTGTTCTAGCAAATTACATTCCAGATTATTCCTGTCAGTTCCAGATTATTCCTGTCAGTTCCAGATTATTCCTGTCAGTTCCAGATTATTCCTGTCAGTTCCAGATTATTCCTATCAGTTCCGCTCGCTACGCTCGCGGATTGAACTCAATCTATCGATAAAAGGTCATGCCTAAAAAAGCGCGATCTCAGATCCCTGTTCCTGATCAAGAATCTTCCACATCGGAATGTAATAATGGTTATACCAGCTTTGAAGTTGGATGCGATTCCAAAGATTGCGATGTATGGACACTTGTTCGTGTTAAAATATCCGACCACTCGGTGTATAAACGTAAACATTTCACTTGCGGTTTTTGTACATCAGTACGACTACTACAGTTATCCTGCTCATCTACTCCTGTATCACACACGACCACTCAGACCAATGCTGTTTTAGATGTTTCCCTCGCATCAACACCTGACTTCGCATCATATAATCCCATTATTGAACCTACTCTCTCACACACTCCTCGTTCAACTACGTACCAAACTTCCATTAATCTTTCTCATTCTAACAATGCTAACGGTAAAGCTTTTCATCTCGTACCTCATCTTTCCTATTCCTCCCCCAATCTAAATAAATCTCAAACTTCTTTATTCTCCTCACGTACTCCTTACTCGACCTCCCCTGTATCACCTCTCAATAATTTACACCCTTCCATCAAAATCATTTCCAGTAACATTTCCGATCAACTGATTCAACACTCCATTCCTGTCACTCATGCCCCAACCTATTTTAATTCTCCTTACTCTACCTCCCACGTAACACTTCCAAATAATTTACATCCTTCATTAAAAATCATATCCAGTCCCAGCTCTGATCAACCGATTCAACATCCCGCTCCTGTCACACTTGCTCCAACCAATATTAATTATTTATCAAACACCCCTGTCATTTCCACTTCTATCTGCTCATCTACCTCGACTCCAACCAGCTCTGTCCGTCCACCACTTCCACGAAATCGTTTTCCTTCGCGCGATCGCTGTATAATCATATCAAACTTAAAGCTTTCCGAATCTGCTTCTCCACAATCTCGCCTCGATGATGATGTATATGCTTTCAGGTCTATCCTAGCAACCATTCTTCCTGATGATAACCCATCACTCTTCAATAATTTCGCTCCTGTATCCTTTATTCGTTTAAACAAATCCACTAAATCCAATCATCTCAGACCTCCACTCTTAAAAATCGTTTTCCGATATAGTTCACATGCCTCTTCGGTACTCTCCCAACGTTTTAAACTTCTTACCACTTCATCTACTTGCCGTATCTTTCCTGACCGCTCCCTTCTGATATTGCCCAGCTCAATTTAGCTCGCATTGAGAAACATCGACGTGAAACAAACGGTGAGTTATCTCTATGTAGCCGTAAAATCAACGGAAATTTTCACGTCCTACGCACGGGGCCAAAAATCCGATAGCGTCTCGTTTTCCCCCAGTCTTCTTTGCTAGACGATCTCGCTCCTGAACATACATTTCGTCTTAGTATTTTTAACACTCGCTCCATTCTTCATAAAGTTGATCTGCTTCTTGATATTTTAGATCAATCATCTATCGATATTCTCTGCATTATCAAATCTTGGCACTCTGACTCTGACGATCTTGCTATTCGTCGTCTACGTCGCTATGGTTGTTATTTAGTTGAATCAGCTCATTCAATTGTCTCTTTCACATCTACTGCTTCTGACCATAGCGGTATCGTTGCCATTGCTCGTCACCCAACGAGAACAAAAAATTCGATGGCGTCCCATCTCTCCCCCTTGTATTCTTCGCTAGTCGATCTCGCTCCTAAGCATACTTTTCGTCTTAGTCTATTCAACACTCGCTCCATTCTTCATAAAGCTGATATGCTCCTTGATATCTTCGATCAATTATCTATCGATATTCTCTGCATTACCGAATCCCACCATTGTGACTCCGACGATCTTGCTATTCGTCGTCTATGTCGCTTTGGTTGTTCTTTAGTTGAATCAGCTCGTTCAATTGCCTCTTATACATCTACTTCGTTTAACCATGGCGGTATAGTTGCCATTGCTCGTCACCCAATGTCTTTACGTAAAATTAACGTAAACATCCGTTACACCTCGTTCGAATTACTCATATGCAGATTATCAACGCCTTTCCCTCTGGAACTTGTGATTGTATACCGTCCAGGTTCAGCTGCCCCCTCACGTATCTTCTTTAACGACCTTGCAGATCTTATGTCTCACTGTTCATTGTCTTATACTCCTTCTTTTGTCCTCGGTGACTTTAACATTCGTCTTGATCGCCCCTCTGACTCTGACTTTATCACTTTAACTAATCTTTTTTTCTGATTTTTACTATAAATTACTTTCAACAAGCCCAACTTATATTCTCGGCGGTGCTCTCGACATCATTGCTGTTCCTAACTGCTTCAATGACTATACCTCCTTGTCAATTACTGATCCTGGTTTGTCCGATCATTACCTTGTCACTCTTACTCTTACTCGTCCCCATCCTCCTTCTTCGCCTTTACCTTTATCCACCAAGTCGACCCTGGAAGCTTCTCGATATCCCTGTTCTCTGCGCAGCCTTACTCAATTCTTCACTCTTTTCACTTCCTCTTAACTATCTCTCTCCCGATGATCTCTGCATTCTGTTTGATTCTGAACTTATGTCTATCATCAATAAACTTCTGCCTAGTCGACTCCGATGCTCTCAGCGCTTGCGCCATGCTCCCTGGTTCGATTCTGACTGTAGTCTTTCTAAGCGTCGACTCCGTCACTCTTTTCGTGTGTATAATCGCTTTCTTAAACGTTCTCCCAACTCACTCACTCCAAATCTCCGTGATTCCTACTTTTCTCTACGCCGTTCACATCTTATTCTTATACGTACTAAACGTACTATCTTTTGGCGAAATCAACTCGAGTCATCTTCCAACTCTAAATCTCATTGGAAAATCTTAAACTCAATTCTTTCACGATCATCTACCCCTTGTAATATAAATCCTGATGAATTTTCTTCTTATCTACAAACTAAGCTATCTAATTTACTTTCCCTACTACCCGTAGCCCCCTTGTACCCACTCTTCTCTTTAAATACTTCCCTCCCAGAACTATTTCACCTTCTTCCCGTTTCGTCTGATGAAGTTTCTTCGGTTCTGCTGTCATTACCTAATAAAACCTCTCCTTCTGACCCAATTCCAACTCACTTGCTTAAAAATATCTGCTCCTCTATTTCACCCTTCCTAACCACATTGTTCAACTCGTCCATCCGTAGCCGTACATTTCCTTCCATCTGGAAATGCGCCACTGTTCGTCCTCTCATCAAAAAGCAATCTCTCGACTCCTCACTACCATCTTCGTATTGTCCAATCTCTCTTCTCCCAACTCTCTCTAAACTCCTGTAGCGTCTCGTTCTCAAGCAAGTTAATACATATCTCTTTTCCTCTAACTTGTTTCCTCTTTTCCAAGCCGCTTTTCGCTCTAATTACTCTACCGAAATTGCATGTCTTAAAGTTTATAACGACTTACTCCGCAATCTCCGTCAAGTATACTCCGCAACCTCCGTGAAGTTCGTAGATTGATCGATTTCCCTTCTTGTATGACTCTAATATCTTCTCTCCTTTTTTCTAGACTCGATTATTGTCTTAGTCTATTTTCCAACTCACCTAAATCCACACTTCTTCCCCTACAACGCATCGTCAACGCAGCCGTCCAAATTCTCCTCCGTCTTCGTCGTTTTGATCATACATCCTACCATCTTGCTTCTCTCGATTTGCCTACAATTTATTGTCGTGTTCAAATTCGTCTTCTTATCGTTGCTTTCCGCCTTGTAACTCTTCATACCCCTTCATTTCTCAACCTTCCTTTTCTTGATAATTCTCGTCCTGTTTACTGTTCCTTGCGTTCCTGTAATTCCCTTCTTTTACATGTCCCAAACTACTCTACCTCCTTTGGACTCCGCTCCTTCCTGGTGGCTGCTCCTCTATCGTGGAATTATCTGCCTATTCATATACGCCAATCAACTTCCCTGCAGTGCTTCAAACGACAAATCCGATCCCATTTTAACAATTTATCTGCTTGACTTTTTCATTTTTGTTTGTGGACTTGTAAGCGTACAGCTTGTACGCATTTGCCACATTAAATAAATTTGTATTATTATTAAATATATGTTGCTTTACTCATAACAATCCTTGGGTGGCTTTCAGAAGCATACTTCCACGTTCTATACACTCGACATATTGTTCATACCTATTAGCTAAAAATAGGTCAATCTTGACCTTCCCAAATGATGTAGCTGTTTATTTTATGGACTATTCTGCTATCAAAAAGATATAGTGTCGATCCCCGATAGTATAATTCAAACTACACACAATGTACTTCTACCAGGGGTAGTCATTTCTAATATTGAATTTAGCGATGAAGAGGTACTGCACGAGCTACTTAAATTACCCCGCAAAGCCGCATCAGGTCCTGACCATATACCTCCAATACTCCTAAAATAATTGGCCCATGCAATATACGTTCCCTTAGCTTATATTTTTAGAAGATCACTGCACACAGATTATCTACCATCTGATTGCACTTAGGCTATTGTACATTCAATTTTCAAGAAAGGCGATACATCCCAGGTTTCCAACTACCGTCTCATATATGTAGCTTGTAAGGTATTAGAAAAATTGATTCTTCGTCACCTTAGCGCTTTCGATGAAGCTAACAATCGCCTCAGACCCTGTCAACATGAATTTAGGCCAAATCGCTCAACGGTAGCGAGCCTTGTAAAAGCGAGAGCAAGCTGGGTGGATTCAATGAGGAGTGGTTCCAAAGTAGATGTGATATTTATAGACTTATCGAAAGCATTCGATAGAGTTATTCCCAATTTGCTAGTAAACAAATTATCTAATATTGGTGTACGAGGCTATTTGTTACGCTGAATTCAATCATTCGTAAGCAACCGCTTGTTTGCAGTATGTATAAGCCATTATCTTTCTGATTACTCAATGATGACGACAGGCGTTCCGCAGGGATCGGTCATTAGTCCGACTCTCTTTAATATATACGTAAATGATATCATAAACAGCTTAACGTCGGAATGTGTTATCTATCCAGATGATCTTAAGATTTGGAGGCGAATCATTGATAAGTCCGATGTTAGCGCTCTTCAAAAAGACCTGGATTCCATAAATAAATGGTGTATATCCAATGGGCTGATGATAAATGCGACTAAATGTAGACATGCGGATCTGCTCACCCAGATATTCATTGCTCTTTTTAAATTGGAAACATGTCGCTTGATTCTACAAATAAAATCGATGATTTAGGGGTATCTACGCTTAATACGCTCGATATGAGCGCTCACTTAAATAAAGTTTCGGCCAATTGCCGTCGTACTATTGGCATTATTAAACGATCTTTTGGATCGCTATAGGTATGTAGCTTCAGAATAATATACAAAGCCCTAATCGAATCTCGCATGATCTACGCATCTCCCGCAGCGTATCCACATCCGCGCAAGAACATTGTGGCTTACTAATCGATTCTCCGATTGGCTACTCGTCTTGTTCCCGCTGTCAAAGACCTGCCGTTTGACCAGAAGTTAGAAATCGTAGGTGTTTCAACGGGTTGTGAATGTTTGGTAAAAGCTGATATTATGCTGGTATGGAGGGTAATTTTATCGCCCACTCATCCCCTTAACTTCATGTTTTGCCTACGCAACTCCGAGGAGTTACGTGGACATCGACTAACGATTAAACATCGTAGAACAGTCTATCGACATTATCAGGATATCAGAGATCAAGTAATAAACAGTTGGAACAGGATCCTGTCATCTGCAATTGAATATCGGAACATCCGAGAATTTCGGCGTGCGTTGAATAGTGTATCGCTCTCATAGGAAGTCGAACCTGATTTGGATTGATTTTTGTTTTACTGACATTGTACTTTTACATTGTGATCCAGCCAGACGAGCCAACGCTCATAAGCTGTTGTATACTAATAATATATTAATCTCGCATATATTACTGAAGTATTACTGAAGTATTATTTGACTTCGACAAATATTAATCTCGAATTTAAATGCCTCCAAACAAAAAGAAATCAGTATATATTTCGCGCCAAGTCGGTTGTGTCAGTAATGGTTGTGATATTCTGGCAACCTTAAAGATTCCATGTTCAGATAATAACAAGCTTTCTGGAAAACGATTCATTTGTGAATTTTGCGCTCCGACCATTTTTGTAAAATTAGCAAATCGAGCCAACGTATCGAAAGATGAATCCAACATTACCATTGATGGCGTAAGTGATGAAAGATGCTTAGAAATACCAGTTGCATATAACGTTATTAAGACTAATACAAATCAGGCTTCAGACGATGTGACCACAGCTAAACAAGAAAATCAGCAGTATCAAAGGATTTATGCAGAACGTTCAAGTGCGTATCACATTCGAATGCGAGATCATTGACATTCACGAATGACGCAAATGTCAAATGTGGGATCTTTAAGCCAAATTGATCTTGATAAATGAAATAAACCAAATTTCGTAGAAGACACCTGTTGCAGTTAGTTGAATGTACCTCGTGATACTGGTAAATTTAATAGGAACAATACCATTTCAATGACTACATCAGAAAAGCACAACGACGTATCCGTATATCAATATTCGAAACCGCAAATTGATAGCTCTCCAGTAACCACCCATAAACTATCCAGCAATGTAACGTCGTCAATTACGACTTAAGTGTAAATCATAATAGCACAACGAACTTGAAAGGCGTCCCGATGTTATTGACACAAGATTCCACAATATTATCTGAAGCTAATATGCAACACCGTGAAAATCAGCATGGCATATAAATTACAGCCACTGATAAAAATCTCAATAAATTGACCTGCTACAATCACTCAACGCAAGACCTCGACTTGCAACATCAATCCAATTATTATTCGTCATTTCTTCAGACAAAAGTATCCACGTTGCTCCGTCACAACCCCGTCTCCATTCAATCTCACTGCTACTCGCATCGCCTCATCATCCCGGAACTTTTTCATCTTCTCCCTGTCTCACCAGCCGAAATCTCATCTGTCCTCATGTCCTTGCCCAACAAAACATCACCTGCCAATCCCATGGCTACCCCCATACTTATATCCATATGCTTATCAAAATCCAATTTCCTCACAACCTTGTTTAACTCGTCCACCCGCAGTCGTATATTTCCTTCACATTGGAAATCCGCCATCGTTGGTCTCCTCCTTAAGAAACAGTGGCGCAACCCCTCACTTCCGTCTAGCTATCACTCGATTTAACTCCTCCCTACTTTTTCCAAGTTCTTAAAGCGCCTTATCTTAATACAGATCAACGTTTATCTCTCTTTATTCAATCTGTACCCTCGTTTTCAATTCGCTTTCCACTCGAATCACTCCACAAAAATCGCCTGCATGAAAGTTTACAACAACCTACTCATTTATCGTGACAAGGCTCTATGTAGTGTTCTCATCTCCCTCGACCTCTCCTCCGCCTTCGACATCGTCGACCACTCCATCCTCCGCCTTCGACATCGTCGACCACTTCATCCTCCTTTCTCACCTTCGTTATGATTACGGATTTTCTTCCTCCTCTGTAGCATGGCTTACCTCATATCTATCCGGCCGTTTCTTTCGCGTCTGTTCTAATTCATCATCCTTTCCTTCCATCCCTATTTTCTGCGGGGTCCCACAAGGTTCAGTCCTAGGACCCCTGATTTTTTCTCTTTTACTTGGTGATCTCTCTCCGTTTATCAAACCTTACTACTTTAACGTCATACAATACGCTGATGACATCCCCATATATGATCATGCACCCGCCCATCGCATACACGATATCGGCATTTCTGCCTCGAACTGTCTTTCTTCTATCTACAAACGTCTCTATCATCTTCGTCTCGTTCTAAATACAGACAAGTTTTAAAAAATGTGGATCCTCCCCCGTAGACCACAATCTCCCTTTCTTAGGATTCTATTTTGATGATCACCTTTCCCTTAAACCATTCGTCCATTACAAGGTCCGCTCGTCTAACTTAATGCTCCGTGACATCCAACGTATCCGTCCCTTATCGATTTCCGTTCATGTGTTTCTTCTTTCACCGATTCTTTTCGCTAAAATTGATTACTGCCTTAGCCTTTGGACTAAGGCAGTAATCTGCCTTTGGACTGATGATGTTAGAAGTGATAGAACTTCAAAAGGAGGCGAAGGCGTCATTGCATATGCTCGCAGCGAATGCACTTTCACGGTTCTACCAATTTATGTCGATTCATTAAACAATAATGACGCAATAATTATGAATCAAGTGGACTATTGCTTACTATTATGATATTTATTATCGTAGTTTATGTTCGAACAACACAGGTCTTGTTGCTTTGCTTCAGAAATTTGTTGGAGATAGTGTCCTTATACTGGGTGATTTTAATATGCAAGAGTTGACTAGAATAGCTACATAGCAATAGGATCAGATCAAGGGACTTCTAATTTACTCAGCTGCATAAAAGACCTGTCTCTTATACAGCATGTTTTTCCTCCACTAGATATTCTTCGTTGTTGAGCTCCATCATTAGATTATGTATTTCTACGCCAAGTGATTAGTAACTGACATCCATTGTGGTAATCCCATTGGCTCTTCAGATCATGTCGTTTTAGAAATACACATAAATATAGATTCAGCGAGGCAAAATGTGGTCGACCACGTGTAGTAAACCCGTTTAAAGCATATCTTGCTCGAATTAGACAATTTCTACAGTATGTAGTGTGGCCAAACGTACATATCCTTGGTGTTGAATACTCATGGAATTTCTTACTAGATACTCTTCTGTCCTTGCTTAGACGATATTCTCTGGTGGATTGATAGTAAAGTTAAACGAGCAATCAAGAAGAGGGATAATGCCTATAATAACAAAAAACGGTAAAACCACATTTAAAAAATATAAGCAACTTCGTAATAGTATAAGAGGTTTGAAAAGAAATAGCCGCTTAAATTTTGAGAGAAACTTATGCAGCCGATGTCTTAGAGATCCTCGCACCTTCTTTAACTACGTTTCGTCAAACAAAAAACACATAATAATAACTGTTCAATAAGAAATGATAACGATATGCTTCTATCTGACAGCTCTTAAATTGCAAATGAATTTGCTGAGCATTTCCGTTTATCTACAGTTTCAGGGTATCATATTAAAGAACCACCTACATATGATTATTCGAATGAGTGCGTGTTTAGCAAATAAGACTTATTTGGATGCCAAAACGTTTTTAGGGAACTTTGCCAATTGAAGAGAGAAGCAAGTGGTGGTCCAGACGATTAACCGTCGGTCCTTTTTCATGATTTTGTAGATGTTCCCAATGTACCTTTTTACAAAAAAAGTCTGCTTCGGTCGGTTTCGGAAAACTTCTCATTGATTGGATCAACTCGGTTGTTTATCCAGTATTTAAAAAGGGTGATAAATCTTTAGTTAACAACTACATGCCCATAAGTATTACTTGTGTATGTTGCCTAGTGTTAGGACGACTGTTGTATAGGAGGATAATCTTGCATCTTGAAACAGATAAAATTCTTAATCCGGCTGAACACGGCTTTCGACAAGGTTGCTCTGCAATACCTAATTTGGTTTTCGCGAGGGAGTCATGGATTGACTCTATCGATAAGAACGTTCCTGTCGACGTAGTGTTTCTCGATTTTTCGAAAGCGTTCGATTCTATTAATAACCGGTTATTAATGCCGATGCTTACAATGATAAACCTTGATCATTGCATGGTTCGTTCGATGGAACAGTTTTTAAAGTCGCCTTTTTCTGTTAGAATTGGTTATTATTTTTCTAATAAACATCATCAACTAATTGGTATCCCACAAGGTACAGTTCTTAGCCCTGTCCTTTTTAGAATTTCATGTATCCACATAATCTAGGTGAACTTAATAGTTTTGAATACGTACATAGAAATGCAACTAAGTTGGTTTCCTTTGCTAGTCATCTTTCATATGAAAATCGGTTAAAGACACTGGATGTACCCTCCATTCAATACGCACTGGTGAGAATTGATCTGTGTTTAGTGTGTAGTATAATCCATGATCGTAATCACCGCATTAAGGATTTTTTAGAACTAAAAGATCAGTCTTCATTACGCGGACATTAATAATAATACTAATTTATTTAACGTGACAAATGCGTTCAAAATGCACGCTTACATGACCACTAACAAACAAAACAAGAACATCAAAAGTCACAGATAATTAGTTAATTGTTGAAATGGAATTGGATTTGGCGTTTGAAGCACGGCATAGATGTTGATTGGCGGATATGAATAGGCAGTTGATTCCACAAGAGAGGAGCAGCCACAACGAAGGAGCGGAAGCCAAAAGAGGTAGAGTAGATTGGGATATGTAAAAGAAGGGAATTACGGGAACGCAGAGCACAATACACAGTACGAGAATTGTCGAGAAAAGGAAGGTTGAGAAATGAAGGGGTATGAGAAGTTATAAGGCGAAAAGCAATGATAAGAAGACGAATTTGAACACGACGATAAATGGTAGGCCAATCAAGAGAAACAAGATAGTGGGATGTATGATCAAAACGACGAAGACGGAGGAGAACTCGGACGGCAGCGTTGATGATGCGTTGTAAAGGAAGAAGAGTGGATTTAGGTGAGTTGGAAAATAGACTAAGACAGTAATCAAGTCTTGAGAAAAGAAGAGAAGATATGAGAGTCATACAAGAAGGGAAATCGATCAATCTACGAACTTGACTGAGATTGCGGAGTATCAAGGTAGATGAGCGTACTTTATCACTAACGAAAGGTTTAAGTGGAAGTAGGTTGTCGAAATGAAAGCCTAGGAAAAGAGATTATCAACGATAGGAAGAATTGTAGAATTTAGTGATACGGAAGGAGGTTCTACGCCAAAGCTTCGAGGTAGGATCCACATAATTTTAGATTTATCAGGATTCAGAGAAAGGCGAAGGGAAGAAAGATGGTTGGAAATTGAGACAAGACAGCTGGAAACATAAACACTGAGATCATGAATACGATAAGCAGGTGCGTGAGCATAGATGAGAATGTCATCAGCATATTGCATAACATGGAAGTTAAATTTATGAGAAATCGAAGACAAGTCACCGAGAAGAAGAGAGAAAAGCATAGGGCCTAATACGGAGCCTTGTGGAACACCGGACGAAATGGACGAAGGATGGAGAGAGAAGAGTTAGAATATACGCGAAATGTACGGTTTGACAGATATGAAGAAAACCATGATACAGTGGGTAAAGAGAAGCCATAATCATGACGAAGGCGATGTAGAAGAATCGAGTGATCGACGATGTCAAAAGCAGACGATAGATCAAGAGAAACTATGACACTACATAATTTATGATCGCGCGAGATGAGTAAGTCATTATAAACTTTAAGACAGGCAATTTCAGTAGAGTGATTAGAGCGAAAAGCGGCTTGGAAGGGAGGAAACAAGTTAGAGGAAAAGAGATATGTATTAACTTGTATGAGAACGAGACGCTCAAGGAGTTTAGAGAGGGTTGGAAGAAGTAAGATTGGACGGTACGAAGATGGTAGTGAGGAGTCGAGATATTGCTTTTTGATGATAGGACGAACAGTGGCGCATTTCCAGATGGAAGGAAATGTACGGCTACGGATGGACGAGTTGAACAATGTGGTTAGGAAGGGTGAGATAGAGGAGCAGATATTTTTAAGCAAGTGAGTTGGAATTGGGTCAGAAGGAGAGGTTTTATTAGGTAATGACAGCAGAACCGAAGAAACTTCATCAGACGAAACGGGAAGAAGGTGGAATAGTTCTGGGAGGGAAGTATTTAAAGAGAAGAGTGGGTACAAGGGGGCTACGGGTAGTAGGGAAAGTAAATTAGATAGCTTAGTTTGTAGATAAGAAGAAAATTCATCAGGATTTATATTACAAGGGGTAGATGATCGTGAAAGAATTGAGTTTAAGATTTTCCAATGAGATTTAGAGTTGGAAGATGACTCGAGTTGATTTCGCCAAAAGATAGTACGTTTAGTACGTATAAGAATGAGATGTGAACGGCGTAGAGAAAAGTAGGAATCACGGAGATTTGGAGTGAGTGAGTTGGGAGAACGTTTAAGAAAGCGATTATACACACGAAAAGAGTGACAGAGTCGACGCTTAGAAAGACTACAGTCAGAATCGAACCAGGGAGCATGGCGCAAGCGCTGGGAACGTCGAAGTCGACTAGGCAGAAGTTTATTGATGATAGACATAAGTTCAGAATCAAACAGAATGCAGAGATTATTGGGAGAGAGATAGTTAAGAGGAAGTGAAAAGAGTGAAGAATTGTGTAAGGCTGTGCAGAGAACAGGGATATCGAGAAGTTTCCAGGGTCGACTTATAGTGGATATTGGTGGGGGCGAAGGAGGAGGATAGGACGAGTAAGAGTAAGAGTGACAAGGAAATGATCGGACAAACCAGGATCAGTAATTGACAAGGAGGTATAGTCATTGAAGCAGTTAGGAACAGCAATGATGTCGAGAGCACCGCCGAGAATATGAGTTGGGCTTGTTGAAAGTAATTTATAGTTAAAATCAGAAAAAAGATTAGTTAAAGTGATAGATTCAGAGTCAGCCGGGCGATCAAGACGAATGTTAACGTCACCGAGAACAAAAGAAGGAGTATAAGACAAGGAACAGTGAGACATAAGATCTGCAAGGTCGTTAAAAAAGATACGTGAGGGGGCAACTGAACCTGGACGGTATACAATCACAAGTTCCAGCGGGAAAGGATTTGATAATCTGCATATGAGTAATTCGAACGAGGTGTAACGGATGTTAACGTTAATTTTACGTAAAGACATTGGGTGACGAGCAATGACAACTATACCGCCATGGTTAAACGAAGTAGATGTATAATTGGCAATTGAACGAGCTGATTCAACTAAAGAACAACCAGAGCGACATAGACGACGAATAGCAAGATCGTCGGAGTCACAATGCCAGGATTCGGTAATGCAGAGAATATCGATAGATAATTGATCGAAGATATCAAGTAGCATATCAGCTTTATGAAGAATGGAGCGAGTGTTGAATTAAATCAGCTAACTGAGTCTACGTATTGTTATATAATTATAAAATAAACAAAACATAATAATGCTAAATCAAAATTTAATAATTAAATAATAAAATTAATAATTGTTTTTAGATTTTCTATAATTTTAATCAAGTTAAAAATAAAAATAAAAAATAAAAAATAAAATTTAAAATAAACGTCATTTTTATGAATTGACTAATAAATAACAGACGTTGTATCAGAATAAGAATTAGAGGTCATCAGGAGGAACTGCTATGCTATCAGGTTTCGGCCCCTAACTCCTCTACCCAACATAGCAGCGGGGCCAAATACATGCTAATGATGTATTTCCTCTGAAATAACTATCTAGTATCTTATTCTAATGCAAAGTATATTATTTATTATCCATCCATAAAAATTTGCCACTTAAGAGTTTAAATTTATTCTTTATATTATTGTGTTGATTTATATATTTTACTATTTTCTGCTTGATGTTATTTTTATAGTAACCTAGTTTAAAATATGTATCTATTAAATTATTTAAATGATTTTGAAGAAAGCCAATATCATTACATATTGTTGCAATTCTTAAAATTTCATTATTTAATGTATTATATTTTATATTATATGGTATGCATGAATGCTCATGCAAAAATATGTTTCTTGTAAATTTAAATATGTCATCTTTACGATATAAATTAATAGTAGTTTTAGTTAATGTTAATTTAATGTTCATATCTAGATATACACCTTCTTTATCATTAATATTGGTTTTGTTAAGAATAAGGCTTTCCTGGATAAATGTGCTCGCTAATTGAATAAAAATTATTAGAATTAAATACACATATATCATCAATGTATCGAAACATATATTTCATATATTTATATTGTTTAGATTTAGTTTTTACACAGTTATGAACAAATTCATATTCTATAAAGCTTAAAAACAAGTCAGCTATAATTGGGCTACTATTACCAACCCATCTGGAACACCTTTTACTTGTCTAAATATAGATGTCCCTACTTTTAAATAATTTTGATTTATCAAAATATTTAAGGATTCTATTAATTCAATTTTATCCATATATTTATATTTACTTGATGGTTTAATTTTTGTTAGATAGGCGTTATAATTATTATAACATATATATGTATATCTTTTTCCGAATATAAGGTTAATTAATTTTACTAACGCTTCTTTAATATCTACTAAATCTAGATTTGTATAAAGAGTACTAAAATCGTATGTATTTATATTTTGAAAATTTATTCCTTTTGTCTGTTCTAAAAATTCTTTTGTAGAATTAATACTGAAATAGTGTTTTATACCAGTATTAATTTCGATTACCTTGCAATATTTTTTAAAATGTGCTTTAATTACTTTAAGTATTTTATTCATATAGACAGAAAGTGGTTTTAATGTACATTTAAACGCACTACATATGAACCTAGGTTTTATTGGATTTTTATGTAATTTTGGATTCCAATATAATATAGGTATAGTTTTATTATCTAATTCAACCTTTATACCCTTTTTATCCATTATAGAACAGTGACTTGTAATAATTGTTTCTAAACTCAACTCACTACGTTCATATGTTGGATTTACATTTAAATCATTAGAATTAACCTCTTTCATTAGTATATCATAATAAAGCTTTTTGCATATGAAGACAAAGTTATTACTAGCTTTATCAATAGTTGTTATTATATAGTTATCCTTTAATTTAGTAAGTTCTTTATACATATCTTTATTAATTTTATCTTTCCTTTTATAATTGTTTGTTATTTTCATTTTATTTTTAATTTTATCAAATATATAATCTTTCCAAATTTTTATCTTAGATATATTCGAGCTTTCACTATTAATCAGCTTACTAAAGTAATCATTTAAGTTATTATATAACGAACTGTAAATTTTATTTTTGTCGTTGTTGTTATTTAATCTATATTTATACCCTTTTGATATCAGCTTTCTTAATTCACAATTTTCAATTAATTCTAGATTATGGGTACATATATGTTCATTTATTTTATCAAAACTAAGACTTTTACAATTGCATTCTGTTTCCATTATGTTTCTAATATTATCGTTACATATTGATTTTAATTCTTTATTATAATTACAAATTTTTCGTCCTAATGGTGGTAGGAGTTTATACCTTATTTTAGGAATATATTTACTTAAATCTGACCCTATTATTTCTTTACTTTTAGAATTATTTAAAAGTCCGGCTCGCCGTTTGTTTCACGTCGATGTTTCTCAATGCGAGCTAAATTGAGCTGGGCAATATCAGAAGGGGAGCGGTCAGGAAAGATACGACAAGTAGACGAAGTGGTAAGAAGTTTAAAACGTTGGGAATGACCAAGGATGCATGTGAACTATGTCGGAAAACAATCTTTAGGAGTGGAGGACTGAGATGATTGGATTTAGTGGATTTGTTTAAACGGATAAAAGATACAGGAGCGAATTATTAAAAAGGGATGAATTATCATCAGGAAGAATGGTTGTAAGGATAGACCTGAAAGCAGATACATCATCATCGAGGCGACATTGAGGAGAAGCAGATTCGGAAACCTTTAAATTAGATATGATAATGCATCGATCGCGCGAAGGAAAACGATTACGTAGTGGTGGACGGACAGACCTGGTAGCAGTAGAGGCAGAAGAGCAGATAAACGTGGGAATGACAGGGGTGCTAAGTGAAGAGTTAAGATAGTTTGGAGCATGTGTGACAGGAGTGGAGTGTTGAATCGGTTGATCGGAGATGTTACTGGAGATGATTTTGATGGAAGGATGTAAATTATTGATAGGTGATACGGTTGGAGCATGTGTGACAGAAGTGGATTGTTGAATAGGTTGAACGGAGATGTTACTGGAGATAATTTTGACAGAAGGATGTAAATTATTGAGAAGTGATACGGTAGAGGTAGAGTAAGGAGTACGTGAATAGAAGAAAGAAGTATGAGATGTATTTAGATGTGGGAATGAATAGGAAAAATGAGGTACGCTATGAAGGCCTTTACTGTTTGCATTGTTAGGAAGATGAAGATTAAGGGAAGTTTTATCCGTAGTTAAAGGAGGAGTGTGTGTGAGAGAAGTTTCAAGAACGGGTTTTATAGATGACGAAGGAGTTAGTAAGCAAACGGATGACGACGATAGATTGGAAGATATGTTGTCGTTTGTTGATGTTCCTTGTATAGCAGCGGTCTGAGTCGACTGAGAGATATCATCAAGTTTATTTATTGAGCACAAATCTGTTTTGTTAGCGTTCAGAACGTCTCCACCGTTTGAGTGGTCATTCTTCATTAGCTTACCTACGAGGGCAGCACAACAGAAGCCGCAGAAGAAATTTCGATTTAAAACGTTGCCCTCGTCATTGAAAGGAATGGCAACGTGAGTCCAAACATTGCAGTTCTTGTTATCGCATCCAATTTGCTTTTCGATGTAAGCTTCCTTGACGGACTTGAGTTGCTGGCCGACATTTTTAGTTAGCTTTCTCTTTGCTATAATAAAATGTTAATTAGTTAGTTATAATCAAGAATGTTTAAACTCCGTTAGTCTGCAAGCCGTTAGTTGTAAGTAGCGAGCGGATGTCGTCAATGGTTGTCGAAGGTTGTCGTTGGTTGTCGTCGAAGATTGTAGTTTGATTGTTTTACAATCTTGGTGGACAAGATTTTCCGCGAGCGAAGCGAGCAAAACTGAAATCTGGAACTGAAATCTGGAACTGATTTCTGGAACCGAAATTGTATGTTATTTTATCTCAAATGTATGTTTATTAGAAACCAAAATTATTGGATGTTGAAGAGAAATAGATTTAATCGAACCCGAATTAGATGTCCGAAGATACCGTATCGGCAGAAAGAATTTCGAAACTTAAGAACCGATTGGTCGTTGGCCAGCAGTAAAGATCCTAAAGACACTATATAATTAATTGACTTTCAAACCATTCAATTTTATTTGTACTCGTGATGCAACTGTAGGAGCATTTGTCTCATTTTGTTGTCAATTTATTATAATTATTGAATGACCATAGTCGCTCAAGTTGAATATGATAATTTAAAGTGAATTCTATAGTCTTTGAGTGAATTCTAGTTTATCCTTATATATTATTATACAAGGCAGAGCCGTTATGGCTGTTCAGTCTGCTCAAAAAAGATAATCAACAAAAAAGATAATCAGAGATCTTTTTTGCTCACAACAAAAAAGATAATCAGAGATCAGATATAGTCATGTCATTCATTTGTTCCAGGAACATCCGCAATCGCTTCTTGAATACAGTCAGCGTTTCAGAAGCAACAATATTCTCAGGAAGGCTATTTCACAAGTTAACCACACGCCTTGACAATCGTGTGATCGGCGGTAGTTTCCCTGTATGCTTCTTGAAAATAGTCATCGAATGATGTCTGCTTGATCGATCAATACGACATGTTACAACACTTGAAGGGTATCCATCACATTTGTGAAGTAATTTCCACGTTGCAACCAAGTCGAGAAACAGTAGCCTTACCCTCATATTGAGCATTCCGATCACTTTGAGTCGACAAGGATAAGGTAATTTTTTACAGTCTGAACATAGACGCGTTATACGACGAAGAACCCCATCGACGGCATTCAATTCAGTTCGGGTACATGGAAAACATGATGGAGAGCAATACTCAAGTATAGGTCGCACCAACGAATTAAACAACACCCTGAGCGAAGATGGAGTTATCCTTAGAAAGCAATTTTTGATAGTGTGCATCATTTATCTAGCCTTGCATAGTTTTCTTCTCAAGAGGACGTCCCCCAGAGCAAAGGCTAAGGTTTCTCAAGCTCTTCGTCTCTCGATTACCCAGCATAGTCCGCCTCGATTGGACTCTTCGGGGGTGAAAGACCACCGGTGGTTCAGTCGAGTGCGAAGTGTTGGATTGGTTGGAGGGCCAGATTCCAGTGGCTCTGAGGTTATGATGTTGGAGGACTCAATTAGTCTGCAGTAGAAGACCGCTCTCACGTAGTTCTGCTTTTTTACTTTTCTCTGTAACTTACATTTATTATTTAACCCATGTATGATTTTGTTAAGAAAATCTTTATTCTTATTGATCATTTAAAAAAAGATTTATTTTTAAGTGGCAAATGCTGCCGGCGCATGCTTGCATGATTGTTTCGAGGATGTGGGTAAGGAGACGGTTTTGGAATGCAATAAAGGAGGGAGTGCGGCGGACGTCGAGTGGGAGCTGATTCCAGGCGATTGGGGCAGCCACGAGGGAGGATCGGAAACCGTACTTGTTAGTGTTATTGGGAACGTGGAGTCAGGGAATTATGGGAACGCAGCGATAGAGAGGTGAACGAGTGTAGTCTAATAAAGGGAAGTTGATAAAAGATGGGGAACCGACAGCGATGAGACGAGGAGTTATGAGAAGTCGTCGTATGCGGATATTGATGGTGGGCCAGGAGAGTTGGGCAAGATATGGGGATGTGTGGTCAAATGGACGGAAACGTAGGCATTATTATTAGTACAGACCACCAAAAGAGTGCCCAGGCTCATACAGGGGGCATCACAATATGTAAAATGGAAATATAAACAATGTAAAATACAAAAAAGAGTCAACGAAACATCGCAAACACGTGCATATTGCCCTTCGTTTTGTTTGTATAGATATCCTTAAAAGTCTTTCGAACGGTGGCCATCACAATTTCCATTAAGAGGCTGTTCCACATGCGAATCAGGTCGCTGCCAAACACTGTGGAGAGATGAAAAGACGTGTATTTCCGCGACAAGCAACGTGTATGTCCTCTTAGATTAAGTCGGGTCCGCGCAGATAGAACATTGGTGCATGGATGACCACTGAACGAAAATATGTTGTAAGCCATCGTCAAGTATATCTTCACACGACCACACTAGATTGCCTGGATTCCCAATTTACGCATGCGCTCTGCATATTGGACAGTGAATAGCTCGTGCACACGTTTAGAATCCAATCTCAAAGGCTTTTAGAGAGCTTTACGATTACGTTGTTAAAAATGCACATTGTTCTCGTAGTACAATACCTACCACCTCGGACAACACGCCTAAGCGGTACATTGATATTCCTATATTAACGAATTTTTCATGAATAAACTAAAAAGAACATGTTTAAATTTGACAGGCAGCTTAATTGCTTATTATAAGAGAGGTGCCATACTTGACGGGATTTTCAAACCCGAATCTCACAAAAAAGACAATAGCGTTGTGTATGCTATACCTTGTGCTGATTGTTATAGTTCATATGTTGGTCAGACCAAACATGGTCTTGTCAAGAGAATCTAACAACAAAGGTATGGTTTAAAACGACATGACACGTCGTGGACCCAATTTTATCACGTCATCTCTACATATCGTAGAATTACGTTTGAGAAGGCGGCAATGGTACTAAGATAACAGAGGATGAATCGCAGATTAGTAATGATTCGATATACATAAATAACAGCTAGACTATAGACGGAAATAAATCGAACTGGAACCTCAAATTTCCCTCTCAACATGTCATCACATGTACGACAAAGATACTCAGGGAGGTGTTGAGATCTACTTCACCTACGGGCTGAACGATCTCGGGTTCCCGAGCTTTTTACACCGCTTTGTTATTCGTATAACTTGTGTACTACATGTACTTCTATAATGTTGTAATTTCAGATCCTTTGAAGAAGACTGCTCGGACAGCCAAAAGATTGGTTGAAATAATGGATAAAAATATATTTTTTGCCAGTTAATAAGATATAAAATTTCATCGAATGAAGCACATATATACAAATTATATTTTATATATTTGCACACTTTTAAGTGTCCCTGTTAAACAGCATTTCTATTAAAAAGAATTTAGTGCCTGATGCATGGTTAAACTGTAATAGTCACTGCCATGCACAGAGCTTATGCTAAATTCCCTCCGATGATTCAGATTAAGGGTAGTTCTGTTTTTCGAGCTTTAAACACTGTTTAAGCGTGTGTTAAGGTGCCTATAGATGATTATAGAAGTCACGGTATTGATGTCGTCACCCATAGGATGACTGAACATACGTAGCGACTTTGAATATTGCGAGAATAATTCGGTTCTATTTCTTGATCTGATGAGGATATATAGAATGCTGCCTGGTGTTTATGCCTCATCATGAGGAAAACATAGTGATTTATTTACGAGTACACCATTGTGTGTCCCAGGGCAGGTGTAACAACAAATTATATATATATATATATATATATATATATATATATATATATATATATATATATATATATATATATATATATATATATATATATATATATATATATATAATTTGACTACCTTCTGCATTGCGAAGGGGTAATGAACCGTCCTCTGGGATCCTTACTGCTAACGGATTCAATTGCATAATTTAAATATTAAAGACAGAACCAGAATGCTTATATTTTTTCAATCGAATTCAAATAACGTTTTCGAGCTTACTGCTCTTCTTCAGTTTTACACTGCTGTGCACAAACAATTTGCTTTTATAGAGAAGTAATTATCGTGTAATCCACGGAAGAAGTCATGCTTAAATTACTAGATTTCTGGTTTAATTATAAACCCTCAGTTGTCTCTCTGTTGATGTTCCCTGAAGTTTTGTCATCAGTTGAGCTGCCCACCATAATTCTCGATGTCGTCTCTCTTCAACGTCTTGGATTCCACATTCAATTATTCTTATCTCAAAAGAATGTCCTTCATTTTCGACTACATGTCTTACCGAAGTGTCACTAGCGATCTTTTTGTTTTAATTTGTGTCCTTCTCAAATTCATGCGAATATTCATTTGGCCAGATGTTTCGCCAACATATTGTATTTTACAATTCCGACATTGCAGTAGATATATAATATTTTGGCTCTTACACGTGCAACTTGATCTTACTTTGTACACCACTCCTGTTATATATATGGTGACTACAATATATATACAACGCTACTGTCTTGTTATATATACAAAAAGGTGTTAATAATAAAGATCTTGCTTGTTAGACTGGACTTTTATTAACGACTTTCAGTCACTTCTAGACTACCACTTCAGCGTCGAAATCATGGAGTATCCGGCAAAACTTATCAGTAGAATGAAGTACCCACTGATCCTTAATGGAAACGGCATGTGTGATATTGATGCACGGATGTGCTGAGTAGACAACGGTCCAGGATTTCTTACGAAATACGGAATATATACAAAATGGTGTTGCTTGTTAGCATGGACTTTGATTCATGACTTCCAGTAAGATGCGCTGAGTAAACCGTGCACTAATATAATACGTACCATATAATAGTAGTGTACGCAGTTTATAATGATGTCACACATTCAACCGAAACGATCAGTAGGTACTTCATTCTACTGATGAGTGTTGCTGGCTACTCTATCATTTCGATGCTAAAGTGCTCGTTTAGAAGTGACATGTGACTGAAATTGCTTGATTCAATTCACTTTTTGTTTCTTTAAATTTTCAATCATATAACTCAAATTTCTATTATGTTTGAATTACTAAGAATGATATATTTACCCGTTTATCATACTTATTTCTAGTTAGAAGACACATTTACTAAAGATATGGATTTATTTTTTTTCTTTTTTGTTGTAATTTTTTCTTCCTTATTTAATTAGTCTGTTATCAGCAATATATTTGAATTGACAATATTTAAATACTTTTACGAATGCTGACGTAAATATCAATTTTAAAATGGTCAAAATGAAATAGATAAAAATTGGAAATTCAATTTTTTGTTACAATAAAAATCACCGGTGGCGATTAAGCAGCGATAACTATTTATATCAAAGATAAAATCGCAAATGAAAGAGCGAAAAAATAAATATCGCGTTATTAAAAGATTAACTACAATGATAGCGAGGCTCCGCACGGTAATTCGATATCATCGACGGCGATCTAATTTGCTGTTCGGTTTGCTATTGCTACATTTTGGCAAAAGTTCGCCGATATATTCAATCCACTCGGTTCTGATTCTTTGGTCCTTTGCTATCTCTTATTTCCTGTGCCAAATGAAACAAGCTTTCACAAAATTGTTCCACGACATGTTTGCTCTCGGACACGTTATCGTTACCATAAGCAAGATTGTTGATTAGCACTTGCGTTGGAAACATAAGAAAGGGAATGCTTTCTGCAATGACTTTAAAAACATCCATATGCTGAAAATGGTGTAGAGTGCGTAATACATCTCCTAACGTCGTCGTTGATTGTATATGGCGGCTATCCTCACCGTAATGATCATCATCGTCTTCGTTATTGTCAGGACTATTGTTTCTTTGCAGCACTCTCTCTACTGGATCACCTTTCGTATCTTTGTTGTAGATGTCATCGTCGAAAGCAGAAGCATGTCTGTGTTCAGTAGCCTGGTCAAAAATATCAGAGATTGATATTCTACGAAGACTAAAGAAAGACGCTTCCATTCTGCGTTTTAAATCTTTGAAGCTGCTACTGCTACTTCTCCGGCTTCTATCGCGTCTAAGTGCATTGGGAGATACTCGCTTTTCTTTTTTATTATCAATTTTGTTAAATACCCCAGCATTAATATTCGACTCAAAGTTATAACTTTTCCTTACATTCAACTTCCACGGCAACATGGCAAGAAACTTAGCAGCAATGCAACTATCAATTGATAAGAGAGGAAGTAGGCAGTTTGGAATCGATATTAGGAAACGCCGTTGTGTATTTAGCGATTGATGGTAATCTGATCCTTGAAAGAAGTCACATACATTCACTTTTGCTTTGACTGCGTGTATAATCCTCGATTCAATCAAATAATCAAGTAAGTTCGTGAATGGACATTCAATTGAAAGCTGAAAGCCTTTTAAAATAAAAGGCATTATCTTATTCGATGAGAGTAAATCGATAAGCAATCGGTTATAAGCAATCGGTTTTGTTTCTGTATTATAAAAACTATCACAGTCGAGGCAAAGCAACAACATGTAAATATCCGTAGCTCTGATTAATTGCAATGTAGACGGGGCTTGTTCATCTTTACGATTTAGCGCTCCAATACCAGAACAATGATGATTATTATCACAATGGTAATAGTAAGTATCTGTGGTCACATTAACAAGACAAAATTCAAAAGTCATACTTGGACAATAAGACTTTAGCAGTGCGTACACTTCCCCGATAATGTAAAAATACATAATCAATTGATACTTTACTTTTACATCCGAATCTAAGGCAAGATCGTCGCATTTGCTCTCGTAACCGAAATATACACGTTTGCTAGATCGATCAAGCTTGATAAATACACAACTGGAACTATCAACAGCGAGCATATCAAAAGAAGAACAGCAACTAGAACATGGTAAATCTGATCGCTGGATGTCATCATCTTCGTCAATTATTGAGGTGGTAGACGAGTCTGTGATAGTGTTTGCACTACTACCGGGTTGATATTTCGATTGGATTAAAAACTGAAATACAGATATATCACTGTTTGTATATGTATTAGTGTAGACGTGAAAAAATCTGCTTAGTTGTTTAAATTTTTCCTGAACGGATCGATTTAAATTAACCTGAAGACGATTAAAGCATTGATGAAAGAAATCTTCTCCCATTAGACAGTAATAATAGTTATTCATTTCGTTAGCAGCATTTAATATCAGTGGACAGTCTACTAGTGTATCGACGTTCGTAACTGCCTCGAATATGTCAGCTATCAGTGTAGAATTAGACCGTAAAAGGCTATTAAACCTATTTTCATGTTGAAACGACACTGTTGAGGCTACACGACCATCTTTTTGATACATGCCTGATCCCGAATCAGATCCTGCATAATTCAAATGTTCATAATGTGATGTCGTTGATGAGTGATTAATATCAGAAATATTCACCAATACAGTGTGACAAAGCCAATTCGGGTCAATGCATACGATGTCAATCGTTCCTTCGATAAATACTATCTAAAGTTCAAACGAACATTTGTCTGTAAATGCAGTTTGCAGTTAAAAATGTAAGTTGTAAATTTTCCTTATATATGTTGAAAGTAACAATAGGGTTATTTGAACCACAGCTTGGGATCCTTGTCTCTGTCGGATTCGTAAATATTTCAAAATAGGTAAGTATATAAAATTTAACCAAGCTTTCTTTTGCAATTTATTTAAAAACGTTTTCAAGAATAATGTATTGTGCTACTGACAAAGGGGTAACCAGAAAACGTTTTTATATAAATTGCAAAAAAAAGCTTGGTTTAATTATATATACCTACCTATTTTGATATATATAACTTTAAAAGTATTCAAATCGACTCAACAATTAGCAATACATATTTATTGATGTTCTGGTCGAAGCCCTTTTCAATTGTAATTTGCTTGAACAATTATAACTTTTCTTAAGTGTTCAAGCTAATTACAATTGTAAAAGGCTTCGGCCGAAACGTCAACAAATATGTATTGCTAATTGTTGAGTCAATTTGATTACTTTTAAAGTTATATATGGCTGAATTCGTAAACCAGAATCCTCAACAGCGGTCTAAAAATCAAGAAATGATATATATATATATATATATATATATATATATATATATATATATATATATATATATATATCGTTAAACAAATCAAATCAAGAATCGAGTAACAGCAGCGATTTTTCTTTTATAGCACAATACAAGAGCTAAGCTTTCGGCGTAAAAGCCTTCTTCAGAGTCTGAAAATAAAACAATACTTGTCAAATAATAGGGACATCCTTTTGTCTAAAAAGGTGAGGATCAAAGGCCAGGACAAAATCCCCTATATAGTAGTTGACACCCACCCAGCCCTACTGTCTCTTGAGCGGGATCTAAAGACTGCCTTAAACGCATGTAATTCCATATGCGGAACAGGTGTCAAGATTAAAGTCGCCTACAAAAGTGGTAAATCCCTACGGCGTTTACTGTTCACAAACAAGCTGAAAATATCGGAAGAAATGCAAAGATGCGGGGATAAGCGCTTCAGGTATATGAAGAT
This sequence comes from Pomphorhynchus laevis, assembly GCA_012934845.2. NCBI lineage: Eukaryota > Metazoa > Acanthocephala > Palaeacanthocephala > Echinorhynchida > Pomphorhynchidae > Pomphorhynchus > Pomphorhynchus laevis. The sequence goes on along the minus strand of WNNJ02000333.1, from coordinate 77,505 downwards.
TTTGCAGTCGGAAGAATGTTTAGCAGTCCGGTAACTGGACTAACGTACAATACCCGATGCAAAGCTTCATGCAAAACAAAGAACTCGGTGTACGTATGCATGTGCTCAAACTGCCCATGCTGTTACGTGGGAGAGACATCGAACGCCTTAAATATTCGAATGAATATAAGATGTGACATACACGCAAAGCGGGGCAATAGAGATGGCGCAGCACAACACTGCATCGATAACCCACAACACCGAATGTCGGTAACAATTGTAAAATCTAGTTTCAAAAATGATTGGTAAAGAAAAGAAAGAGAGAAGTATTGGATCGCCCAATTAATGAGCGATACACAATTGAATGCTAATCATGATTGCCATATAACTTAGTGTCACGTTGTATTTTCACTTTACATAAATTGAAATTGTATTTCCCATTATTTGACAAGTATTGTTTCTATTTTCAGACTCTGACGAAGGCTTTTACGCCGAAAGCTTAGCCCTTGTATTGTGCTATAAAAGAAAAATCGCTGATGTTACTTGATTCTTGATTTGTTTAACGATTTATTTGAAAGCAGCCTCAATGGGCTCTCGAGTTCGATTTGATGATAATATACAATTCTTCATAATACAATATATACAATATATTGTAATACTTCATATACAATTACTTCATAATACTTCATATACAATTTATGATAATTACAATTCTTCATAAACAGTCTTCGAAGGTCTATTTCAATACGCTATTAATAATATTCAATTAATAGATTATTAATGAAGAAATTTTTCAAAACGCGTTGTTTCAATAAATTATAAGTTTTTGTTTGCTGGATTAATTTACTGTTAATTACACATATTATATATAGTGTTAACACTTATATATAGTTTTTATATATAACGTAGTGTTAACATTTTTATTTTTGCACGTCATTATGTTCAATAAAATACTTTGACATATGTATTTTGTTAGTTGTGATGTATTTTGCTAATTGCAGATTGATCTAAAGCCCAATTAGTGTGAAACGTTGAAAATAATATTTTGTTGGTATATATCCGGTTTTATTATATATATCGAAGGTTATGAGTGATAATATTGACCTAATGTATAATATAATATAATACAATATATACTATATATAGTGTAAATATACACTATATACATATATGTATATAGTATATGTTTATATACATATATAATTGCTGTCGTTCTTTTGAAGGTGAACTTGCTTTTGAATCTAAAATTGATTTTGAAGCTAAAATTGATTTTGAAGCTAAAATTGATTTTGCAGCTAAAATTTTCCTATTACGATATCATGTTAAAGTTCGATGATTTGTGAGATTTGTGTCCAACTGATAGATAAATGCTTTTATAACAAAATTGAGTAAACAGTAAGGAAAAATTAGGAGTTACTAAAATCATTCTAAAATACATTACCTCTCCCATAAATTGCAAGTGTTCAATCAGCTCTTGAAAATGTTGATTGTTGGCTAACGGATTAACCTGATGTCGAACCACTTCTATAAAATCCTGGCAGCTTATTAAAGGAGTACTTCTCCTTAGTGCGTCTATAAGTTCTACGACTTTATTGAGAAATACCGTTGAACAGACGTTTAGCATCTTTGCGCATAAAATAAAAGACATCAAAATTTGCGAAAACAACAAAATGACACTTGGTAAGAGATTTGATGTTACTACTACTATACATCATAAAACACGTAAAAATATACTTATCTCTAAATTCTAAGTATAAACTATTGACCGATTCAAGAATTATTTGTTTTATTATTTAGCTTCATTAAATTGCATAAAATAAAGTAACGTTCGAAAATATTTGAAACTTTCTGATAATGCATTTAACTAATTATTATAGTCGAAAATGTATATTAAAAGTATGAAACGTTCAGAAACTTGTCTTGACTTTTGATATGTTTGGTCTATTAATTACTACAATTGAGGGCACGGTAATATATAACATCGGTAATCTTCGCAGAAACCTGCAGCTATTCAATAGATGATAAAACTTATCCGGCAAATGTAGTATATATTTAAATGTAGTTGTCATGATGCTGATGTTTTTATATATATATAACAGCAAATTACTAAAAAACTGTTTGACACTGCAATAAATGTTCAGGTGTTCATTGATGGCATGCGTATATTTCATACCAACAATTTCTATTATTATAAAGATAGTCAAATTCTAAAACAAATATTGAAGATATTTTGACAAATCAAATATTATAGATAATAAACAGATAATAAACAGATAATTTTCAATATTTCGACAAATCAAAATTATTTAAAGGTAGGGACATCTATATTTAGACAAATAAAAGATGTTCTAATTGGATGTAATAGTAGCCCCAAATTATAACTGACTTATTTTTACGCGTTATAAATATGAACATTGAATTAACATATATTAAAACGATTATTAACTTATATGGTATAATTGACACGCCTAAATTTAGAAGAATCATTAATTTAGAAGAATGTATCTAGTCAATAGATACATTAATAACGTGTATTTGGTCCCGCTGCTAGGTTTGGGTCGAATAATAAAGCCAAAAGCTTATAACATAGCTGTTTCTCCTTATGGTATACGATCTTAATTCCGATAAATGGTTTACCATCTTTAATCAATTCATAGAAATTGAGTTATAAAAAATCTTACATTATAAAAATCTGAATTATATAAAAAATCTTAAGATTATAATTAATAAATAGTACAAAATACGCAGACTCAGTTAACTTATCTGATATTTTTAATGTAGTAATATTCGAATAATGACATGCTATTGTATACAATCACGTAAAATACTCATTCTTTATTTCACCACACCTATATAACGTTGCAAGAAAATTGGTCAGAATTCAAATTATATTAATTAGTTAATTGGTCGCCATTTTTGACTTGTCTGTAACTTTAACTCTGAGAAAATGTCCTCACTAAATCAAAACGATTTAAATCATGTTTATTCTTGTTAAATGCACTGACACATTACAATAACTAGGTAAATCTATTAAGATTAAAATTAAACTTGTCGCGAGCTACTCTCTTACCCTTATTATCAAATTGTGAATAATTATAATGTCAAATAGTTCTGGGACGTTAATGTTGATATTAGTGTGATGTATATCATACGAACAGAATTTAGAGATTTGCCGGACCTAACGTGGGTAGAAATGCTATGGATCGCAAATCCTCCTCGTTTTAATCAATATACCTATGTCTGATTACAAGCAAAATAAATATGACATTCTAGAATGTTTCTTGCCGTCATTTAGCTTGAAAATAAAATTGTGTGAACATGGAACATTGGCAAGTTATAGTGCGGATTTATTAACTTGTTTCTATTACCAAATTAAAATATGATAACTGAGAGTTTCGTTATAAAAATGTTATTTAGAATATAAATAAAGTAAACAGCTATGTCCTTAAGCTAAGCTAATTAATGAATCAAATCATCAGCTAAGTGATTCTACGTATTTTGTACTAGATATAAATTAAAAATAAACATAAATAATTATGAATAATAAATAGTTGTATAAGATTTTATAGAATTTATATTTATATAAAGTTAAAATTTAAAATAAAAATATAAATTACTTTTAAGGAATTGACAAAAATATGAATTGACTAATATCGATTTCAGTATTTCAGTAGTTCTGAAAGAGGCTATATTATCGGGAAAACATAGTCACAGGTAATAATAACTCGTTAATAGAACAAATCATATAAGATAAGTGAATCTACGTGTCTTATACTATATATAAATTAAAAACGAAGAAAAATAATAAATAATTATATAAGATTTTATAGATTTATATTTATATCAAGTCAAATACCTATTATATTTTATAAATATTATTAAATATTAATGAATCAGATCAGCTAAGTACGATTATACTATATAATTAAATCAGCTAACTGAGTCTACGTATTTAATATAATTATAAAATAAACAAAACATAATAATGCTAAATCAAAATTTAATAATTAAATAATAAAATTAATAATTGTTTTTAGATTTTCTATAATTTAAATCAAGTTAAAAAAATGAAATTTAAAATAAACGTCATTTTTATGAATTGACTAATAAATAACAGACGTTGTATCAGAATAAGAATTAGAGGTCATCAGGAGGAACTGCTATGCTATCAGGTTTCGGCCCCTAACTCCTCTACCCAACATAGCAGCGGGGCCAAATACATGCTAATGATGTATTTCCTCTGAAATAACTATCTAGTATCTTATTCTAATACAAAGTATATTATTTATTATCCATCCATAAAAATTTACCACTTGAGAGTTTAAATTTATTCTTTATATTATTGTGTTGATTTATATATTTTACTATTTTCTGCTTGATGTTATTTTTATAGTAACCTAGTTTAAAATATGTATCTATTAAATTATTTTAATGATTTTGAAGAAAGCCAATATCATTACATATTGTTGCAATTCTTAAAATTTCATTATTTAATGTATTATATTTTATATTATATGGTATGCATGAATGCTCATGCAAAAATATGTTTCTTGTAAATTTAAATATGTCATCTTTACGATATAAATTAATAGTAGTTTTAGTTAATGCTAATTTAATGTTCATATCTAGATATACACCTTCTTTATCATTAATATTGGTTTTGTTAAGAATAAGGCTTTCTGGATAATAAATAATTAGATAAGATTAAATGATTAGATAAGATTAATTTACTAAATAATAAATAATTAGATAAGATTTTATACAATTTATATTTATATAACGATATAATTTATAGTTAAAATTTTAATAAAAATCAATTTTTATAAATTGACTAATAAATAATATACGATGTATTCGAATAAGGAATAGTGGTCATCAGGATGAACTAAATTTAAATACAGATTCTAAACCTACTTTATTATATATTAGATTCTAAACCTACTTTATTATATATTGATCAAAATTGGCATTATTACGAAAAGTCTAGAACATTGCACTTTGATAATTTGTCAAAACAAAGGGAATTTTACAAATTTTAAGAAGTATCAAACAAATTCAAGAAATAATGCTATCTAATAATGAAAATGTGCACTTAAATATAGAAAACTGAGTATAATATTTTTGTAGTCTTACCTCGTAAATTCTAAATTTAGTTTGAATTAACTTTGTAATAAGAGATTTTACGCTATTTTCTGATTTTGCATTATTACAATCGATAGTAAAAATATTCGGTTCTTCGGTTTGTCCAAGATCGAACCAATCTATATATTTTCTCCGTAGGATTGACCAAATGCGGTATGCCTTTCGATTAGATAGTAAGCCATAACTTGACACCACTGTATCACTACAACTGAATGCATGTGTGAATATTAATAGAAGTACTGGCCGACCAGGAACTTGGTTGTCGTTCCCTAAATAAAAATACATAACTTGCTAGATGTAGATAGGTGTAACCTATAAAATAATAGAGTTATTTATATAAACAGTAATTATTAAATAAAAGAATTTATTATCTGAAAAATGTTTTTGTAGACAATCTGCTGCGAAACAGTTTGTTTAAACAGTTTGTTACAGTTTATTTCAATATTGATAATTAGTAGTTATTGAAATCGTGGTAATATGCTATTTATTCATAATATTTATGTATCTTAAGTTATGTTCTTATCAAAGTTAGGGTCCAATAATGACATCGCATTTTGGTTGCATTTTACAAAGATCGAAACTATTCGGATTAGTGCGATAATCCAACATCATATATAGCAGATCAACATTAATTCTTCGTACTGCTGCTGATTTTTCGCAGATTTCAGTCAGTGTATCTATGATATAATCGACATGAAGAGCTTATTTAATTCAGCTCGTCGTTAAAGAATAAATTGGACACATATATCAGTTGTTAATATATCAATTTCTAGTACAACTTTACGAATTGTATTTACTCTTGGCATGTACGAAGAAGCATAAACGAAAACCAGATAAATATTGCAAAAATCGTGAGCTAGCTATATATTTAGGTAAAATTGTAACTCAAACAAGACTGTGATGTTCTATAACAATCGATCATCCACAATATCAATACAGATTAAATCAACATTAATTAGGAGATATATTTTGCTTGGACTACGAGTGCTGGTGGTATTATCTGATTGGCTAAAATCCTTCCGCTGACCATATTCTTTATGCAACAATCGACTATTTTCCAAAAGGGGCATCTTAACTTGAGTAGTATTCAAATATCAATGAAATCATTTTTCCTGCTTCATGACTTTGTTTTAAGTAAAAAAGAACCAATAGTACACAGTTTTGTAGACTATGAAATTTGTTGTAGATTATGACCCGTTGTAAGTTTAATCTGAGTCAACTAAACTAGGTGGCGACACCGAAAAAGCAACGTTAAAAATTATGACTTAACAAAAGTTACATGTACTCAACCAGATTGAAAAATACGTAAGTACTAAAGATTTTAATTTCAGATCTTTTAAATGTAACAGAAAAAATTGTATAGTTTGTGATGTTATACATAATAATTGTATTGTAAGTAATACAACAAGCAAATGTTTTTCATTAAATATTAATAATAATTGCAACTGCAATACCGCAGGTGTAGTGTATCTTATACAATGTACATGTGGATTGCAATATATAGGAAAAACATGTCAAATGTTAAAAACTAGGTTTAGGCAACACATATATAATATACAGCATAATAGTCAAACTATATTTCATAAACATATGAGATTAATAGGACATGATATTAAAAACTGTAAATTATTTATTTTAGAACATATTATCGAAGAAAACATTTCAATATTAAATCAAAAACTATTAGAAAAAGAAGATTTTTGGATTAAAACAAATGTAAATCCAACATATGAACGTAGTGAGTTGAGTTTAGAAACAATTATTACAAGTCACTGTTCTATAATGGATAAAAAGGGTATAAAGGTTGAATTAGATAATAAAACTATACCTATATTATATTGGAATCCAAAATTACATAAAAATCCAATAAAACCTAGGTTCATATGTAGTGCGTTTAAATGTACATTAAAACCACTTTCTGTCTATATGAATAAAATACTTAAAGTAATTAAAGCACATTTTAAAAAATATTGCAATGTAATCGAAATTAATACTGGTATAAAACACTATTTCAGTATTAATTCTACAAAAGAATGTTTAGAACAGACAAAAGGAATAAATTTTCAAAATATAAATACATACGATTTTAGTACGCTTTATACAAATCTAGATTTAGTAGATATTAAAGAAGCGTTAGTAAAATTAATTAACCTTATATTCGGAAAAAGATATACATATATATGTTATAATAACTATAACGCCTATCTAACAAAAATTAAACCATCAAGTAAATATAAATATATGGATAAAATTGAATTAATAGAATCCTTAAATATTTTAATAAATAAAAATTATTCAAAGGTAGGGACATCTATATTTAGACAAATAAAAGGTTTTCCAATTTGAGGTAATCGTAGCCCAATTATAGCCGACTTATTGCTAAGCTTTATAGAATATGAATTTATTCATAACTGTGTAAAAACTAAATCTAAATTATATAAACATAAAATATGTTTCAATACATTTATGATATATTTTTATTCAATAAGCGAACAAATTTATCCAGGTAGCCCCATTCTTAATAAAACTAATATTGATGATAAAGAAAGTATATATCTTGATATGAGCATTAAATTATCACCAATTAAAACTACTTTTAATTTATATCGTAAACATGACATATTTAAATTTACAAGAAACATATTTTTGCATGAGCATTCATGCATACCATATAATATAAAATATAATACATTAAATAATGAAATTTTTAGAAATGTAACAATATGCAATGATATTGGCTTTCTTCAAAATCATTTAAATAATTTACTAGATGCATATTTTAAACTATGTTACTATAAAAATACCATGAAACAGAAAATAGTAAAATATATAAATCAACACAATAATATTTAAAATGAATTTGAACTATTAAGTGGAATTTTTATGAATGGATAAATAACATACTTTGTATTAGAATAAGATAATTAATAATCAAGTTTAATCAGAGGAAATACGTTTTTAACACGTATTTGGCCCCGCTGCTATGCTGGGTAGAGAAGTTAGGGGCCGACACATGATATCATAGCAGTTCCTCCTGATGACCTCTAATCCTTATTCTGATACAACGTCTGTTATTTATTAGCCAATTCATAAAAATGACTTTTTAAATTTCAATTTTTTATTATAACTTGATTTAATAAACAATTATTAATTTTATTATTTAATTATTAAATTTTGATTTAGCATTATTATGTTTTGTTTATTTTATAATTATATTAAATACGTAGACTCAGTTAGCTGATTTGATAATCAACTTAACAGTTGAGTATAGAATAGCTAACACTATGGTAATCTGATACTCATTTTGTGATGTTATTATCACGCAAAAAACTATGTTTAAAATTAATTTTTGTGATTTAAACATAAATAAATAAATTTATCTTTTTTACTTAGTAAATACTTCAATCGAATATACAAAATTGTAAAAAACGATTAAAGTGATCGATAAATGATAATAGAGAGAGCAAGAAAAAAAACGCAATTACCATATTGTATATGTAAACGAGTAAGAAAACAAATCGAAATCAATTCTATTATAATTAATTATAAATGTGTTTATTACATCAGCAAAGATCAGCTAATGGCTAAGAGCAAGAGTGAATTTAACTTGTTTTTATCAAAGTAACCTATTTAAAAAATGCTATCAAACGTAACATCATTATTATCAACGCACAATTAAAACTCCAAGTGCTTTATAAAAGATTGATACAATCATGTTTTTTATAGGTTGGACTAACATATTTTCATAATTTGATAATTATAATTTAATTTGCTTCTTCCTAAATTCGTACTCTACAATTCAGTTCATTCTATTATAATTTCTACTTTTTATTTGCATTGAAATAGTTCATTCCATACATCGAGTACGAGTAATAATATTATATCACTTTAGAATAATGAGTCTGTCACTGTCAGTTCAATGTGTTGTGACAACAAGTTCAGAATTACGGAAATCTGAACGAATAAAAATTTTATTTTTATTCATATGGCAGCATCGTCTGCTAACATATTGTCTTTTGTTTCCGCAAAAGATAAAATATATATAAACGATTGTTGTTAAACAAAAATTAAGTGAAATGATAACTTCATTTCTCGATTATTTTGTTTGCACTTTATGTTAAGCGCAGCTCTTCACGAATATTCAATTTACACAAGTAATTAATTCAGACTTGTCACTTCTAAAATATAAAATTGAAACGCGTTAAGTTTCTAATCTTTATTAATTTTTAATTTTTGTATTTTTCAATTAGTTAATGCTAAAAATAGAATACTTAATAAACGGATTATTTTATTGTTGATTGTACAACTATTACAAAAACCTTTTCTGTTGAAACACCTTCTTAAAATATTTAAGAATTATAAAAGCAATTAAATCGGGGACATGAAATCAAAATATCGCAAAACATGAGCATCAAATATGTTCATTAAATATAAAAATTTACATCCATGTTTATTTAATATGAACATGAATTTCCTTAATAAATTACATATTTACACAAGTGCATATTGTTTAGTATACGATGGAATATACATGTACTTTGTAAATTAGTAAAAACAAAATAATTTAAGAATATTAATTATAAAACCAACTCACATTGCGATGGAATCCTTGAACGTTGGGGTAAAAGTCTGTATTTAATAAAATCTATCCATTTTACTGCATTGATATAGCAAATTTCATAACTTTTAGATATGTTAACGACAACAGCATGTACGCAATTAACATCCCCAATAAAAATGTCATAGTATAGTTGATAACGGTCAGCGCCCGAATATTCCCAAAAATTGAAAGGATACTCGACTAAATCATCCAATCAAGTTATGAGAATTGGTATTAAAACATAAAATCAAGATTTATATATCAAAATAGGTAGATATATAAAATTTAATAAAGCTTTCTTTTGCAATTTATTTAAAAACGTTTTCGGGTTACCCCTTCGTCGGTAGCACAATACAATATTCTACAACCTGTACGTAGTACATATACACATTTACATTGTGGTAGACATGGACGAATCTAAACTCTACAAATTTAGTATTTTCTTCGTTAATGTGCCTTGGAGTTCAGTCATTAATTGCGCAGTTTTATCGTTTTGATCTGATACCTCCGTAGGCTATTTTTTAAGCTCATTGAGTCACCGATTTCTCCTACATACTGTACATGACAGATTGTGCGTCCTAACAAGTATATAACTCCTTTAGTGTTGCATAAATGTTTGTTCAAATAGCCCCATTGATACTTTCTATGAATATATATAGTAAGTATAAATTAAAATCAATTTATAAGCTACTAGACATATATGAATATATATTAACTTTCTATGAATATATATGGTATTGAATAGGTTGTTTACGAGATCACCCATTGATGATGCTTTCTATTTAAACATATAAATTAAAATCGTGATAATTAATTAAAATCATGATATATATTAAATTTATAATTGTTATTATTGATATATTAATTAAATATTAATTATCTTTAATTAATATTAAAGATAATATTAATTATTATCTTTAATAATTAGTTATTAAAGATAATTATATATTAAAGAAATTAATTAATTTTAATTTTTAATTTTCTTAAAAAATAATTATATTTTTTAAGAAATTACTATAGATAAGACCAGACCATTCGAATTACAATCTGCCTGTTTCTTTGAGTTTTCTAATCGCCTCTTTATCATCATCGTAGTAAACTTAAATTTCTTAACAAATACAGAATCTTTAAATTTATGAAAATTAATAATCACTATAAAAGTGATTATTAATATTACTTTAATAAGATGATGTGCACTATAAACATGAACATTTGGCATGATACGAAAATCTGTAAGAAAATGATGATTTGTACAGGCTGTTTAGGAAACTGGACAATTCATCCTAAAAAGTGAAATTTAAACGATTTAAATTTGATATATATGCATTGATCAATATAAATCATGCAATGACAATTATTCCATTGTAAGATATCATCATAATTAGCATGACAGTTCTATTGTACATTATTCAGTTCTTATAAAATATATTTAGATTTTGATCGCAATTTAAGCAATTATTTATTTTTACAAATATATAATTTCCTTACTATTTCCGAATTGTTAATCCTCCAATGTTTTGTAATCTATTAAATTTAATTCATCTTTAAGTACGAATAAGATTATAGAATTGATGAATAAGCTCTAACTTAATACAGTATTTTTAACATTTCTAAGTAATTTAAATTAATTAAATTCGAAAACTATTAAAGTAAATTTCTATTAGTAAATTCCTAAATAAAGATTATCTCCTATAAGAATGGGACTCACTCCGTACTCGACATGTTCTTTGTGCAGATGAGTATTCCTCCAATGCTATTATTGATTTTGCTTGAATTCTTCATACGACTTTCAAAACAACTGCTATCAATCGTTTCATTCGATGTAGCCAATATATGATTTGCGTGATATGTGCCTATAAAAATCATCCAAACTTTAAAAGAAACTAAGTAAAATGAGTGCGAAAATTAAAAGCAGTTTATGATTGTTCGATCGTGAAAATATAAAGCAAGTCCTTTATATAAACACGCAAATAGGTATGTTGAATTTATTAAATTTTCGAAATCACCACTTCGTTCATCATCCTAATATAAATATTGTTTAAATATCCAGAAAGTTGATCTTCTTTTGGCAAATTATCCACGAGAAAACAAATTTTAAATGTATTTGATAGATATTTCTGCTGAGCGAGTTTTCCTTTTCAATAAATTGTAAAATAACAGAAAGTCAGATAGAATGACATTAAATGAATTTTCTTCACTATAAATGAGAGATTACGGTTTATTGAACTGAGATGCAAGTTCAGCTGGCATATCGTGCTGAATATTGTAGTATTATGGAGACACCAACATCCCACATAAAGTTACTTACCACAAAGGCGAAATATTGTAGTGTTATTACAAAGTTAAAACCGTTAATTTTGGGTACTAATTCGTTCGTAGTCAGGAAAATATTAAAAAACTCTAACGATCGACATTGTTTGTGTGCAAAAAATATTAACTAAAATACCGAATTAGAGAAAATCTTAATATTATGATGTTTACATATTTAAATTGATGTACAACATACGTAGACTAAGTTCTAACTCATCAAATTTGTCTAATGCATCAAACACTAATCATATAAAATATATAAAATTTGTAATATAAAATTCGTATTATTAAATATAATACATTAAATAATGAAATTTTAAGAACTGCAACAATATGTAATGATATTGGCTTTCTTCAAAATCATTTAAATAATTTAATAGATACATATTTTAAACTAGGTTTTACTATAAAAATACTATGAAACAGAAAATAGTAAATTATATAAATCAACAATAATATTAAAAATAAATTTAAAATCATTATCGGAACTTTTTTATAGATGGATAATAAATAATATACTTTGTATTAGAATATAATACAAGACAATCAAATTTCATCAGAGGAAATACTACATTAGCATGTATTTGGACCCTCTGTTATGTTGTGTAGAGGAATAGTAATTAAAACCTGATAACATTGCAATTCCTGTTGATGGCCTTTAATCCTTATTCGAATACATCGTCTTTTATTTATTGGTCAATTCATAAAAATTGAATTTTATTTTAAATGTTAGTAATAAATTTTTTCGTTATATAAATATAAATTATTTATTATTATATTATTTATTTTACTTATCATTATTTTTTGATTTACAAATAATATAAAATACATATAATCAGTTAGGCTATCTGATATTCAAATTTTATAAATAGCAAAAATATTCTCGCCTAAAACTATTGCCATCCTTCAATTTATTGATGGTATATAATCATATGATCAACATATGATTCCAAATATAAAGATAAGCTAGAAAACTAATTTGTTGAAAAATATTAAACCTGAATCGCCATCAATTTTTGATCGTGGTATGTACATGTGTTGGTGAATGAACGCTTGCATCGTAGAGGAAATCAAATTCTGAATAAGTGTTGTTTTACCACTCATTGGTTCACCAAAAATCTTGACCTTGATCCGATGAAGATAGCAATTAGTAAGAGGCTTTAGTTGTTCAATTAGAGAGTTGTAATTATGCTACAATGTAAACAAAATGCATGCATTGGCCACACTCAACTAGGTATTATATTGAATATAAAAATAAAATGATCAATTAAAAGCATCAAATTGTCATACATATGTGGACACGTCATTAATTTAAGATGGTGAAAAATAATTAATATTTAGGATAGATGTCTGTAGTAGTTTTACACAGACAGCAGCAAATCCAAACGAAAAATGTGCAAAAATTACTTATGATATATATAAGATTGATACCCGGAACACTACCTTGAGGAAAGCTATTGATCTCATTAAAAGCGACATGATTTCTCTTACATAATGTCCATATGTTTAAGCAAAAATCAACTGTAGTAAACAATGCCTGGACAATACTCACGGAAAACAGTTTTTTAATTTAATAAATCAAATTAAAAATTTAATTATCAATATCGATAATTTTTCAAAAATAGCATGAATTAATTTGTAAAAGTTAATAAGTTATTTAGTAATATAGCAGCAAAGCATTACGTAGTACCTCTTGAAACAGTATCAAATTTAGGAGCATGGCAGAATAGATTTGTTTTATTAAATTCTAGTTTTCTAAGAACACTGTTAAAAGAGGTGGTCAATTCGTTCATAAAAATAAAAATTCAGGTATTAGTTGAATCTTATTATCGAAGCTGCTTAAATGAACTGCTCTTCATGGCATATTGAAAAGAGAATAAAACTTCAAACGAAAGCAAAAATCGTGAAATGGATAAAGAATAAAAACAAAATAGAAAAAGAAATATATTGCATACAACTAGCTGCTTATCCCCATATTATGCATCATGAAGCAAACAAGAAATATCAAATACATTGAAAAAGAAGAAACTATCGATAAGTTTATACCATAAAATATTACATGTAAATAATGAACAGTCAAAGTGTCCAGTCAAGGTAATTGTTTATGACAATATATCTTTGCAAATAGTCACAAATCCAACATTTTTGAGAATATGAGCAAATTTAACATGGTAAAGTCGGATTGAGCGCAATGGGAATGACATATCAGATCAAAAGTAAACCAAATTATCAACTTAATGATCTTTTTAGCAACGAGTACTACAAAGTTGAACGATCGCGAAAACTTAATTAACATGTCGCAACTATTTTAACACAAAATAATTGGACCGATCCAACTAGAAAATAATGTATCGCCAACAATAAGGTTGCTGCCAACCATATTGTTTGATTGTCTGATGATGTACACTTCAATACAAATATGCCTAAGTTTGAGAACGCGTCTATATTTTAGATTAAACCAATTTGTCAAATGCTCTATGTTATATATAATACAGCTAAATTGGGAGTTGCTGTATATCATAGTAAAAAGTAACATGGATCGAAGAAGGGTGAGTCCTTAATTAGCTCACAGAAGTGATGGCATAAATCCGAACAAAGGTTGATAAAGGATTATATGTGTAACACATCCAAGACGATTAACCAAAAATGAAACAGTAAGATCGGCATGATTATCAACTACTTAAGCATATCATAGAGGTAAACTTCAAAATTCTACTTTTTTAGGAAACCTTGCCAATAAGAGTGTTGCGTTGATTGAGGTATCTGTATTTTGCAAGTCTGCAAAGGGTATGATTTTGTTAGATTTAGATAACCTCTGACGCACAAAATTGCTCGAAAACAAATTGTTAAAATAAATTCACGAATTGTGTCTCTTCACTTGCTTATATTCTGATTTAAGCAATCTGTAAATATTAGTTCCTCAGAAATCATACTAATATGTATCAAGATTAATGGGAACACGAATATCAAGTCATCTGCATATAACGTATAAAAATAAAATCTCGACTTTGGTTTAAAGTAATTGCAGTATTAAACTTACGTCGTCGATATTCTGAAATAGTTTCGACAAAACCTTATTCTCTGATATAGTTTCTATCAGCATTGATGGTGTTTTACTGTTCTACAAATAGAAAAAGTAAATAAAGACGTTTAACAGAATGCTGACCTTATCAGTTAAATTAGTTACAGCCCCCGCAAGGCAAAGACAACGGACAATTTCATCGGAACCGCTTGCAGTCGCGATATGCAGTGCAGTTTGGCCGTCACAATTAACAGTATTAAGTAGGCATCCATTGGTACACAGAGCTTGAACAACCGGCTGCATAATGTTGTTCTGACTAGCATAATGTAAAGGACTATTACCGGTCTAAAAGATCTCTTAGATAAAACTACAGCTAATAACGAAAGTAAATTAAGATTTAAGGCATATAATTGAGCGATAACGGCTTAAATCAAAGCAATTTGTCTTTTCAATCATTTGATTATCGATTATTAATTTCATTTAGATTCTATAATTGATACAAAGCAAATCATTTTGAATTCTACTTTTGGTAGCCGCGCTATCCTCACACAAAGATCGAGCATTCAACATTTATTTAAATTTCAACAAAAATTCAAATTTCTAAATATAAATATTTTGAAATATTTCTAAATTTTTAGCAAAAAATATTTTTATAAATATTTATAAATTTAAATTTCATAAATATATGGATAAAATTGAATTATTAGAATCCTTAAATATTTTGATACATTCCATAAATATTTTGATAAATCAAAATTATTTAAAAGTAGGGACATCTATATTTAGACAAGTAAAAGGTGTTCCAATGGGTGGTAATAGTAGCCCAATTATAGCTGACTTATTTTAAGCTTTATAGAATATGAATTTGTTCATAACTGTGTAAAAACTAAATCTAAACAATATAAATATATGAAATATATGTTTCGATACATTGATGATATATGTGTATTTAATTCTAATAATTTTTATTCAATTAGTGAGCACATTTATCCAGAAAGCCTTATTCTTAACAAAACCAATATTAATGATAAAGAAGGTGTATATCTAGATATGAACATTAAATTAACATTAACTAAAACTACTATTAATTTATATCGTAAAGATGACATATTTAAATTTACAAGAAACATTTTTGCATGAGCATTCATGCATACCATATAATATAAAATATAATACATTAAATAATGAAATTTTAAGAATTGCAACAATATGTAATGATATTGGCTTTCTTCAAAATCATTTAACTAATTTGATAGATTTTATTTGAAACTAGGAAACTATAAAAATATAAAAAAAAACAGAAAATAGTAAAATATATAACTCACAAAATATTATTAAAAATAAATTTAAAATAATTAGCGGAAAATTTTAATGGATGGATAGTAAATTATATATTTTATACTAGAATAAGATACACTCGATAATAAGTCTTCAAAAGGGGAAATATGTCATTGGCATATATTCGACCCCGCTACTATGTTGGGTCAAGGAATAGGGGCCGAAACCTGATAACATAGCAGTTCCTCCAGAACTGCTAAATTTCAACTTGATATAAATTATATAAAATCTTATATAATAATTGTTAACTATTAATAATGTTTTACTATTGTTTTATTACTTATTATTTAGTTATTTAAATTCTATGTCGCATTATTTTTAATTAATAAATAATATAAAATACGTAGACTCAGTTCGTTGATTTGATTCGTTGTCCCAAACTAAATACATTATTAAAATATCACAATGCGTATTCCGAGATGCTGACAATTGTGGATATCAAAATATCTGCTTATAAACTATTGAGCTGTGTTGTTTGACTTTTCTGTGTTTACTTTTAATTATTTATATTTTATATTTTATCATTTTAGTTTTAATTAATTTCATTTTATTATTCATAAAATTCGCGGAAAACTTTAATTGGCAATAATTACAATATAGAAAACAAGCGATACTTACATCATCTTGTTTATCGAAATGGCATCTCCCAGATGAAATTATTAAAAGAGAAATTTCGACATTTCGAGAAATGCAGGCCCAATGTAATACGTTTCGACCAACCTATATAAACTAAGACAAAATATTCAACGAACAAACGTGATTGCTTATATTTACACTATCATTTGCGTTCAAGTCAAAGCTGTAGACAGCTGAATTTATAACGAGCTTGCAAACATTGATATTATTAAAAATAACACCCAAAAATAGAACATTAAATCCTTCCTAAATGGAAACAAGCATCTTAAAATTAAGTTTAAAGTATTAAATATGCATTTATAAATCAAAATAAAAAGTTCAAAATAAGTATCACATGAAAAAATGTTACCTTCGTTACACCTTTTGAGATGTCATTGTTGTTTAAAATTTCCATAGCTATATCATTCTGTCCTGTGGCTAATGCGTTACGAAGCTTATTAAGACCGTCCTGTCATTAACAAACAAAATAAAATCATAAATACATGCAAAAATATTGCTTTAATGGTTAACAACAAAATATTACTTCAAATAAATAACAGCAGCTAACGATCATGAATTGTTTAAAAACTCGAAAATGCAAACAGCCCGAAGAATGCAAATAAGGATCGATAATTACGACATTTAAATATAAATGATCAGAACCGACAAGCTGATGTCGACCGCATACAAACGCATACGACCGCATGTCTCAAGACTTTTTTTTGACATAGTCTTAGATCGCATAGTATCCCTCAAGTATATGCAACATGGGCTCGGCATCTCTATTTAGACATTACGAGCACTGTTCAATGTCCACTGAAACTTTGTCACCATATCCGATCAGTGTTGGAGTCCACCAAGGCTCAGCACTCTCGGCACTGCTGGTCATTGTTTGCATGGACATCATCTCCTTCAAACTTCAAAACACGCTCTCCCGACACTCTTTTTCGCCGATGGTGTCCTCATATCTAGTAACATTAGGTTAGATGTGGGGTGGCAAACACAAGAGTGAAATACTAAACTTGAAAACTACGAATTGCAGCTGAACATCAAGACCAAATATATGAAAAAGCAGACATCAAATTAAGTGTAATTAACATTGACGGCGAGAATATAGAGAGAGTAAAGGGGTTCAAGCATCTGGGCTCTATTATCAGGAGAAACGGCAGCACTAGTGCTAACACCCGAGTACGAATTACTGCAGCATTACATAAACGGATACATGTGACTAGAATGCTGTGCTATAGCCGTAGTATATCCGACCTTATAAACTCTAAAGAATGTGAGAATGCCATAAGTCTAGTGGAACTATATGTAATTGAATGCCGGACTGCAAAGAAGAAACAGAAACAAGCCATGTACACTATGTAAATTCGTATGCTGTGATGGAATCTGGTCACCTTCCGCCTTGATCAGGTCAAAAATAAAGCCATATATTACAGAATGAAAGTCGCACCAATCACAGACAACATGAGTAAGGCTTGATTACGATGACATGGACACATAATACGTAACGGCGGAAACTGAGTGGTAGAAACGGTAATACGTTTCCATCATGAACACAGACCACGACGACGATCAAATATGTGATGGCCTAGCAGTGTAAACCTCGAAATGAATATCACAAACGCCATGACAGAATACGCTCTAGACCGCATCAAGTGAAATGCTAAGCAAAGCGGAGGACTCTGTATTTGTAGGGAACTAGCACGCCAGAAAAAAGATTCACAAGATTCGCTGCTATACTGGTGAGTGAATATCATTAAATATTCAATATTTTTCTCTGCACGTAATTGTGACTTCCAGAAATGGTGATGCCAATCAATCAACAATGTTTATATATATGCAATAAATAAAAATAATAAATTATTTATAGAATGAAATCAAATAAACGATAATTTATTCGATAAAAATGTTCAGTCCAATATTTCAATAGATTCTGCCATCATCAAGAACTACTGTTCCTGATTATGACACTAGTTATTCTGATAATGTAGTTTCTGATGATAACAGGTAGTAGTTCCATCAGTAGTTCCTGATGATAGCAGCATATATTGAAATATTGGTCTAAACATTTTTTATCGAAAAAATTGCCACTTTGATTTTATTCTATAATTACAATTAAAAGAAACAAATGGATATTTTCAAATAATAAATATTAGCAACGATAAAAATATATAACGCATACATTTGTAAAAGACTTTTGGTTAGAACTGGTCAGTAAAGTTGACATTTTTACATTATCGTCGGACATAGTAATGGATTCGTTAACAATAAGCTCCTTCAAAAGCTTCCTAGGAACTTCGAATGTAATATGCTGTTGTAGTGTACACTAGAATAATCTCAAATTTTGTTAAAAAAATAGTACCACAGCGGTTACATCATCAGGATTCAGGATAGGGCATTCTTCACCGACAATATGAGAAACACTGTTGCTAGATTGCTTAATTAACTCCTTGCAACGAAGTATAATTTGTAAAGAACGCTAAATTCAAAAATGCATTTATTATACTGTATATATCCACAAATTATAACTTTTTGTAGAATAAACGTACATTTAAAAGAACAAGAAAGATTTTATTTTAAATGGGGATTTTTTCAAACAATATGTAATTTTAATCATCTTAAGCTGATGATGGTGACCCTTGTCCATGAAATACCGCTATCTAACACATCAAAGGATTCAAGGTGTCTTTAAATTATTAAAATAAATCAAACTTGATAATTTAGATGACACTGCTTTAAAATGTATACGACTCATTTAAAAGTAACATAATCATTGATAAAATAAGGTTTTCGTTTTGTGTTTATAGATTATAAACTACGAACCTGTCCTATAATAGCACATCAGCTAAAGTCCATCTTTGTCACTCAGATAATTTTAATAGTCAATTTCGTTTTATTCGTTTTAACCGTAATAAACGATAAAACATACACTACATGGTTTTACAATCTAGGAATGTATTCAGTATGTCGAAAATCATTTCAAAATAATACAATTGCATTTTATCGATTATTCGTTCATGGCATTTTACTAAGCATCTATATACTATTCTTTATCATTAATTACTTAAGTAATTAATTATAAAATAAATTGATCAATTTTATAACCTTTATATTCTTTATAAACATAGCATTTCTTGTAAACGGAAGTAATTATGGCATGACTTCGATTGTATATGAAACCATTCATGTATCAAACATTATCGTTAAGACCATTCATTTATCAAACATTTAACTATCGTATAGACAGCAAGTATCATTTGTATCAACTACAGCGAATCGCAATCAGTTATATATCACTAGCCCTTCTAATATTTGGATACAGATATTTTAATAATATTTATTTTGATATGATAAATATTATAAATTTTATAAATTTTAATATTTTAAATAATATTAAAATAGTAGTATTAATAGATATTTTAATAATATTTATTTTGATGTTATAAATATTATAAAATTTATAAATTTAAATATTATAAATATTTAAAATATAATATAAAATATAATAAATATATGAATATTTATAATTTTTATACAACAAATGAATATTCTGGCATTTGTTTGTAACTATAAAAGGTTTCGATTCATGATTAAATTCACAAAGCATTAATACAAATCAAAAATTTGAAAAAACGATAAATGCTAGTTGACATATTATATCTCATATATTTACAAGGCTCAAATCTATAGTCAATGAAAGTTATGCCCGAGCAAACGCATTCATGCACGATAACCATTCTTACTATGAAAATTCATTTAGCAAAATCTAGTAAACATCGAGAGAAGCTGAAAAGAAGGAGAAAGGCAGCAGAAATGCTTATGTTGTTATAGAAAATTTCAAAAACAATAGCACTAGAGCACACGCAACTAAATGCTTTTCAACTTGGCTTTCTCGGTAATAATCATGATAAATCACATGGAGTACACTCTGCGATGAGTTGCAGCATTATCCACAATAAGTCGATAACACAGTAAGTATAATTGTTATGCTCTAGTTGGCATACAGACCACCGCAACGACATACAATGATTAAAAATTATATTTTGATATAATTCATAGCTTTGATTATATTAAATATGATTAAAATTAATCGAATTTAAATAATAATTATATTTTCAAATACATATATCAAAATTATGTATTACACCTACTGATGAATTGCAAAAACGACGATACTGTAATTACTACGAAACACTAATAACTGAACGCGTGTTTGATAGTGAAGGAAGCAAAATTAGTTACCAGATCTTACAAATAAACGAAATTACCTTCCATCTTCGTCGAATTACAAATGACTTAAATGTTTTGAAATTGGCTTGCTTACTGTCTGGCTGGCTATTATCTTCAATAATAGTCTGTCAAAATAAAAAGGATATTCTTCACTTAATTTTTTTATTAAAAACTAACTTGAAACCATTCGTGTATCAAACATTGTTCAGCATTGCAACGGTCACTGTATAGAAACATAAAAATTGAATGCTTTAAGCAAATAAATAAAATTGTTGAAATTTCATTCTTAAACGATAAATCGAGAGAGAGCGATACAGTCTGTATAACATTAGTTTAAATTGATATGAGAATAATGTAAATTATAATACAATGTACATTTTCATTCAAATCAATGATTAAAATCAAGGCGATCTTGAAATTACATATTGTTCATACATTGTTCATTAATGACAAAGCATGCACACAATTACATGCATTATACAACAACACAGAACATCTGCAGAATATTCTAAAATGTTTTACTTAAAAATTAAAAAAAAATACTTTTTAATTTTCTTTGTGAAACATATAAAACATGAATCTCAAAAGAGAGTGAGACCAATCCGCGTGAAATACGTTGTTATTATTGAAGCCAGACGCGGAAGAACGGTAGCAATTACCGTTTCGTCATCACAATGACTCATCAGTGCCAAATCCCTCTCACTACTGGATGCAGAGGAGGACTGGCAGACGGCACACGAGTCATGTGTATGAAGTACCAGAAATATTTCTGGTAACTTCGTCATTGTGATGACGAAACGGTACTTGCTACTGTTATCGTCGTTCTTCCGCGTCTGGCTAAAAATGATTGCGTACATAATTCACGCGGAATGGTCTCACACTCTCTCTTGAAAATTAAAAAGATATTAGCCGATATAAAAAGAGACCTGCGCTGGCATTTGCCAGTGCTTTTGCTAATGATACTATTTGGTGAAGCAGTGGTGCCGATTTAGCACTCAATGTGAAGTTACCAGAAATCTTTCTGGTACTTCATACACATGATTCGTTTCTTGCCGTCTGCCAGTCCTCCTCTGCATCCAGTAGTGCGAGGGATCTGGTGCCGATGAGTCATTGTGATGACGAAACGGTACTTGCTACCGTTCTTCCGCGTCTGGCTTCAATGATAACATCATATAAAACAATATGTTACTGAATTTGTATTGCTGAATGTTTCTAAAATACAATTAATACAATTAATATGATATTATATGTATTATATGTATTACAATAATAAATTTAGAAATACTAATGCGCTACGAGGAGCATTTAAGGTAGCAGCATTTTAAATCATTGGAATAGTTGTCTTCGATTATTATTAAATATAAACAAGACATTATTATTGGTTTCCTCCAATATTTCGCACACATGGGCTCGCCATTATAAAGGATTGCGATTAACTAGTTTTATAGGAAAGTTTCAACAACAAAATCAGGGTGTTGAAACTCCCTGATATAAAATAAATCATTGATTACAATTTAATGTTGTGAAAAATATTGGAGGGAATGACAATGTTTCGTCGTCTTACGTTTGAAATAAAGACACGATGTATTTCTAAATAAAATCAATATGCATTTATAAATAAAGACAAGATATATTGCTAATTGAAAATAAAAATAGGAAAAAGCTATAAATTTACGATTATAAACGATAAATCCTTTACAAAATTGAATGAAAGGAAGTATTTAAATTGAAAAGACTGTATTTCAAAACTTCCATATTGAACGTTGCTTAAATAAAACATTTAAAATATAAATATTCACGATCATAATACGCCTTATACAAATTTAGATTTATCTGATATTGACGTTGAAAATATTGAAGAATATATGCATACATGTTTTGTGATAATTATAAAGCTTATTTAAATTAAATTCAACTATCAAATAAATATATGGATAAAATTGAATTAATAAAATCCTTAAGTATTTTGATAAATCAAAATTATTTAAAAGTAGGGACATCTATATTTAGACAAGTAAAAGGTGTTCCAATGGGTGGTAATAGTAGCCCAATTATAGCTGATTTGTTTTTAAGCTTTATAGAATATGAATTTGTTCATAACTGTTTAAAAAATAATCTAAATTATATAAATATATGAAATATATGTTTCGATACATTGATGATATATGTGTATTTAATTCTAATAATTTTTATTCAATTAGTGAGCACATTTATCCAGGAAGCCTTATTCTTAACAAAACCAATATTAATGATAAAGCATTTGTATAGATAAAATGTCTATATTTAACGATTATAAACTAATTTCATAAAGATAGTATATTTAAACTTCGTCGATACATATTTTGAAATAAGCATACATGCATACCATATAATATTATATATAATGCGTTAAATAATGAAATTTTATGTATTGCAATAATATACAATGATACTGGTTTTCTTAAAATTAATTTAATTGTGAAATATATAAATCACAAACAAATATAACATTAAAAATGAATTTAAACTCTTAAGTAGAAAATATTTATGTATATGTAGTAAATAATATACTCTGTGTTTGAATAAAATATTAATAGATACATCATTAACATGTATTTAACCCCACTGCTATAATAAAGGTACTTATCTAGCTATGAAAATTAAATTAACATCTATCAAAACGAGTATTAACTTATATCGTAAAATGACATATTAAATTCTAAAAAAAACACATTTTAGCAAAATCATTCATGGATATCAAATAATATAGTATATTTATAGTATCAAATAATATAGTCCACATTAAAGATGTGGACTTTCCCCCGAACAATTATCATTAATACATAAAGATGGTGAGGTAATTCAAAAAATATCAAATTAAAAACCAAACTTTGACTATAAGGAAGTGAAGTACAAATCGCATTCATAATAGATATGGAAAATTAAGCTTACTTTGGCAGCCTTTTCAGTAACACGCTAATAAAATGTCTAGCGATTTTGCTTATATCTTGAAATAGCTCGTCATCGAGGCTGTATGTGCAATTAATAATGTAATTTTGAGTTTCATCGTCATTGTTACCAACAAAAGGTGAATATCCTGTCAATCTACAATTAGAATGCAAAGGTTATAAAATAAATTACCAACGAAATGAAAACACTTTCATTGTATGCTAGTGATTATATTTTTGTTTACAAAACATTAATAATGAAGATTTTGTTAAATAAAAATACAACCACTAAAAAAGCTTTAAAAATAAAAACAGCAGAAAAAGCAAAGAAAAGATAAAAAGGTCAGACACGATGTTATTTCAATCTTCTTATGTCTTTACGGCCTCAGATCCAGTGGGATCTAAGCCATCCAGCTAATCCAACACTCCGCTCGCCGACTGAACCACCCGGTGTATTTTACCCCCCTCCCGAAGAATTCAATCGAGGCGGACTATGCTCGGTAATTGCGAGATAAGGAGCTCGAGAAACCTTAGTCTTTGCTCTGGGGGACGTCCTCTGGAAAATAAGACTAAGCCGAAATAGTCCAAGTACCCTAGAGGCTGACTTGGGTTTTCCCATTCAATGACAGATGCTGAGCTCGTTTCAGGGTGCACCTAGCTTTCTTCAGAATATGTTTAAGTCTATCCAGGCCAGCTTTTGCTAACCGGTTCACCGTAACGGCGAACTCCAGATATTTTAATCGACTTGTGAAGATAGGGAGTGGTGGATTTGCAAATATGGAGGATAAAGCTGGGAGTGCTAATCTCTTCAAATTTTTCTTGGTGGCAGGGGCGCCATGAAAGATGACCACATGCGATTTCGAGGAGTTCAAAAAATATTGAATATGGATAGCTGATCCTTTAATCTTAAAACGAAAGGCTGATGTCAGAGACTATATCTTTGCATCTGTGTCCAGAGAACAGGGCTGTGGTTTTATCAGCGTATACCACTAGATGTTGATCACGTTTAAATATCTTATATAGTTCGATGGAGGCGGCAAGATATAAGATTGCAGAAAGTAGTGAGCTTTGGGGCACACCATTAATAGGGTAGAACTGACATGTGTCAGGGTCGTCTTCATAGTAGAACCGCTTCGTGTCTAGCAATATCTCCACTCTGTTAACAATTCTCGCAGGCAACCCGAGATACCCGAGAAGGGAACGAAGGGAATGGGGATGCGGTCAAATGCAGCAGAAAAATCAAGGAAAACAGTCACAGCAAGTTGATGACTGTTATCCAGACAAAACTGGTGCACTTTACCAATTGCTAAATGAACCGAGCGCCCTTTGACAAATCCATGAAAACTTAGTGGGATTAGATTACGCCTAATAAAATGATCTCGGATTTTACGCGCAAGCGCTTTTTCGTAGGTGGACATGAGGGAGTTCTTAATCGAAATAGGCCGCAGGTCTTTAGGACATGATACCGGATTACGTTTAGGTAAATAAATTCTGCGACTAATATTTATGCCGGCTACATCAGATGGTGAGGCTAAAAGCATTGTAACGGCCATTTCTCTTCTTTGATCGGATGATAGAAGGTGACAGACCCGAGAAAATAGTAAAGCGACGGATTTGAAGATGACGGAAGTGGACCCTAGGATTTAAAAATATCTATAAAAGATAAGTCCCTGCTCCTGAAGTCACCTTAAGACGGGATTGGTTGGGGGTATTGAGTGACTCCATAGTTGTGTAGGGATAGTGATTCGTCCAATACTCTGTCAAGCTCAATGATCCCAATTCAATCTACAGCCCTATCCTTCAAGCACACAAACTTCTATTTCTTGAATATCTTCCAAAAGGAAGATTGAGAAGGATTAAGGTGAGTAAAACTTACCTATCAATGGTCAGCAAAAATCTATATCTAAAGCTCCAGTAACATTCGAGAGGGCCTGTCTGGCGGAAACATAGAGATTAGGAAGGTGAAGCATTTTAGCCAGGACCTTGAATTTTGTTGGAGTGGAATTGTAAATACGACCTTTATAGGCAGTCGGACGCAACGCGGTAGCTTGCTATGAGAAGTAGGAATTAAATTCGGTTAAACTCTCATTACTAATTCTTGGGAAGAGTTGGATAGCTGCCTGAAAGAAAGCCGCTCTGATGAGATCAAAGTGAAACCTTCTTCTAAGCAACGTATCTTCCTCTATCCGCTAACTAATTAGACCTTGTGGGTGGTCTGTTGTTAGCGTGACTGCTCAGTCCAGATGGGTTTACACAACCACATCTTTTGAAGCAGTAATATGTCGAGGAGAGTATTTGTTGTTGAGCGATGAAAAGTGTTGAGACGGTGGTTTGTGAATAAATAGTCATTTATGGCTCTGCTGAGTGCTGCATTAATCCAACGACCAATTCTGTGGTTGAAATCACCAAGTAACATGTCATAGCCACTACCCAAAATACGATCCAGGAGGTCACGGTTCTTGTGAATCTCCCCTGGACGGATGTAGATATTGACTATACTGATTCGTTTACCGTTTTTACAGAGCGATATAGCTAAACAAGTTAGTGCTGGATGAGAGTAGTTTAACAGGTAGGAAAATCTTAAGGAGCTTCACACCCCATCCAGACTAAGGTGAGGCACTTGCTCACCGGGCTAATCATCATCTCCTATAGTAGATCCGGGATCGGCCACAATCCAGTTGTTCTGGTCTCTCTTAGCTAGTTATAAAGCTGCAACTGTTTGAAATGTACTAATCATCTTGTTTGAGGCTTTCCTGTTGTTATTAGTCTTTGTTTGGTAGGTAGGTTTTAAGTTTGTAATAGATTTTTCAATGATTCACTAATCATACCTTCAACTTGAGGCATTGCTGATTTTAATCCGCAGTCAATGTAGTATGTCATATCTTTGTCGTTGGACTTAGTATCATAGTTAGTTTCAATTATCGTTTGTTTGGAAGCTTGAGCAAAAGCTAAGTCGTTGCTGGTATTTTCCTTGTGCCACGATTGGTATTCTTTGAATGCCCTGTATTTGCGAGACCACGTTGGGTGGTCACCACTATAGTTAAAGCACTTTGCTTTGAGCAGACATCTTTTGTGATTGTCGGTGGAACCTCATATTCCACAAATTTGTAGGCTCATACATTTGCTGGCCCAGTGCCCCCCCCATTTATGGCAAGTGCTGAAGTGGGGGTAAATCAATGACTCGGTCTCCGGTAATTTAAAAGTCAAATTATGTCCCAAAAATGGTTTAAATTTTGTATGCGAAAGGCGCGACGCGTCTTCAAAGGATGCATGATCAAAGGCTATAGAAAACAGGATTACTTAGTTTATCATTTATAAAGCGTATTTTAGAAATGTTGAAAAGCTTTTCAAGTGAGATTATGTCATCACTTGAGAGTAACGTAGGCATATTGTTTATCTGTAACGATGCCCGAATAGGTTTGAAGTCAATTGTACCTTTGTAGAGGTAATTATTTTAAAAATAAGAAACGAATGTATTTGCCAGGTCTTCTGTGTAAAATGAGATCTTAATTTCATTCTCGTAATATTTGATAGAATTAAATATAATTTTATTTTCGAATTGAAGTGAAAAATTCCGTAAGAAACCATTAACTAAGTTCTTTCTTTCAATCGGAACCAGTAGTTTAATGATGACCAAGTTTGTAGTTTTATGAACAGAGGGAAGCTCCCCTTTCTTTGTTCAAAAAAAGAAACCCCACTTACCTTGTTCATCTCATTCTCGGATATCTTGACAAAACATTAATAAACTATTAACAAACATAAATGTTCACTGCCGAGCGAAATATTATGATATTTGCTCATGATATCAAAGCAAGCGAAAAATTTACAAAATTGTTTCAGAATGATGTAAGTCTTAAGAAGCATGAAATGTATAATCATTAAGTGTTTAAAGATCATTACAAATATCAACAAAGAAATTCACTTTATCTCATTTATCAATAATGAAGAACATCCTAACTTGTGATCAAAATGAATTTACGTTTTAAAAACCCAAACTTTTGAATTAGAACACAACCAGCTAGCTTTTTGCTTAATTCTTCGAATTACTAAGTTACATCCCCAGCACATGGACATAAAATTAATTTTCAATATTTTGACAAAACAGCTCTTAAATCTGCATGAAATAAAAATTTTGTGTTCAAGGGTCTGAATAACATTGGACGCCTTAATTTAATTTAACGATGACTGCAAAGCTACCCTGTCAAATGCAGAATATATATTTAATTTTCATTTGCAGGATAATATGGACTTTCTGTTCAACATAACGTTAGAGTATTTAAATGTTGCTGCACTTTAACATTATATTTGCTGAAAATGTCTAGAAGATCAGAAAATAATGAACATTTAATCAATTAATTAAACGTAATAAATTAATTGTATTGACAAATCAATTTAATTTCTTCAGATATAATAAAAAATGTTGCAAGTAAACTTGATACAAAAACTGATAGAAATGTGGACTTACAGTATGTAAGTGATCACACCAATGCTCCATATATCACATGCTGTACTGACAGGTTTACATTGAATTATTTCAGGTGCTTAACACAGTGAACGCGTAAAATTGTTCGATTAATAATAAAATAATATTTTTTATAAACAGATAACTCACCGACGAAATCAAGCGTTCCGTATATTGTGGTAACAGCTCGGTCTTCACTGGCAAATTCAGCAATTCCGAAATCGATGATTTTTATAGTGTTGTTTTGATCATGCCCTATCATAATGTTCTCTGGCTACAAAAAAAGATAATAGTTTAAGATGAGCTTGCAAAGCATTTTCTACAAAAGCATACCTTTAAATCTAGATGAACAATCCAACGTTCATGCATATGTTTCGCAGCAAGTAGAATTTGATATACATAGATCGACACCTCCTTTTCTGAAAGGCTATCTCGCTTTGAAATGTAACTGAACAGTTCCTCACCGTCAATACTATGGAAAAATACGAAAAAAGTAAGAAATTAGTATATTATCGAATCAATATAGCGATGTTACCTACAATTCCATAACTAGTATGAAATAAC
The DNA here is from genome assembly GCA_012934845.2 of Pomphorhynchus laevis. NCBI lineage: Eukaryota > Metazoa > Acanthocephala > Palaeacanthocephala > Echinorhynchida > Pomphorhynchidae > Pomphorhynchus > Pomphorhynchus laevis. The sequence continues at coordinate 48,310 of WNNJ02000333.1, read as the reverse complement.
GTGGGTTGTCAAAAGTTTCATGAAGACGGACTATGTTTTCGTGATTGAGGCAGTTTAGGATAGAAGATTCCTTACTCAAGCGATCAAAGTCAATAGATCTACCACTTTTTAATCTATGTAGCTTATCAATAAACTTAGCAGCGTACTTGAGATTTGAATTTTGACGATAAACACGATGCACCTTCGCAAATTGACCCCTAAAATAAACTTATATGACAAAAATGATAAAATAAAATGAAACTATACTGTATTATACTGAAAGAATTCAAAATTACATAAAAATCCAATAAAACCTAGGTTCATATGTAGTGCGTTTAAATGTACATTAAAACCTGGTTTCTGTCTATTTGAATAAAATACTTATAATTCATTTCAATATTAACTTGCTTGCATGCAGTTCTAGAGCAACAAAATTACCTGCCAAGTTCTTCGCAAATAGTGTATTGCGATGCAAATTGACTTTCCAAGGACAAGTCCATATTATATTTCAGACCTGTTATGAATGCTCATCTATAAGATACGAAATATTAAAACGAAATTATACGTTAATAATGTACATTCGTATAATTGATATCATGTATCAAGTTTAATTCGTATCCTACGAAATTGTTGTTATCACGGTAAATATTAAAACATTAACTATAGAAAAAATGCATCTAATTAAAAAGTGCCATTTCATTTTTATCATAATTTTTAAATGCTGTTATTTAAAATTATAAATTAAAATGTGAGTATCGTTCAAAAATACAATACTAAATACAATTATTAAATGAACATCAATATTTTCGCAATTAATAATTATTATCACACGTTCTCGCACCAAGTAGGTGTGACAACATTAGTTGCTGATTTGCGAGAGTAAATCGTAAAAATTGCTCATTTTATCACTCATTTTACAAGTAGTGAATTGTAACAATAAAGATTTTCTTATAAATAAAGTACATGCATGATAGATATAAATAAAGTAAACTCAAAATTGAAAGTAAAAACATAATCATCCTAAGGAAAACGCCACATCAACTTATCGTAATTGATGCAGTTTTCATTCAGTTTGTCAGTATTCCAGTGGGATCAGGGCCCACCAGCAAACACTAACGCGCCGCCTTTAGATTGAACTACTCAGGGTCTCTCACATCTGAGGATCAAATCGAGGCGTACTATGGTAGGTAGTCTAGATATGAGGAGCTTCAGAAAACTTAGTATTTGCTTGAAGGGACGTCCTCTAGAAAAGACAACTAATCTCGAAATTACCCAGATGCACCAGAAGCGTACCTGAGCACTTCCTCATAATGACAGATATTTTCCCGTTTCAGGGACCATCTAGCTCTTAGTAGTGAATCGTAAAATTTGCTCATTGATAAAGCAATCAATTGTGATCAGATCATATTGCCAGTAAAAAACTTAAATGTATATACATATATATAATTATAAATTAAATATAATTAAATATATTTAAATATATAAATATATCTAAATATATATAATTAAAAATATTTAATTATATATAATTAAACTAAAATGTCAAGTATTAATTCAAAATCTTTAAAGTTGTTAGAGAAATTGTTAATTTAACTAAAATTATATTAAAAATCAAATGTTTGATATGATCCCTATTTTCTTCTACGGAATTATTTTTTTAAATTGTTTGAAAGAAGAGAAACTTTTTCAGGGGGGGATTTACTAATTACCAAAGCATATGTTAATGGTATTCACTTAAAATTCTTATATCTTATTCTAGATTCATTATTTTTATTTTATTATTCTAGGTTCATTATTACATTATATTGAGCATAAATTGAGTAAATCAGATCAGTTAACACTTAGTCTACGCATTTTGCATTATATATAAATTTAAAATAATATTTTAATTTTAGGATTTATCATAATCTAGATTTATATAAAGTAATAATTTTCACAGCTCAAAGTTTATGAATTTATTAATAAATAATATACGATCAATCAGAATTAAGATTACATGCCATGAGGCTAATATGTCATTAGGTATCGGCCCCAAAATAACAACGAGGTCAAATACATGCTAATGACGTATTTCCTCTTATAAAATTTGATAATCTAGTGTATCTTATTCTAATACAAAGCATATTATTAGTAATCCATAAATTTTCTCACTTAATAGTTCAAATTTATTTTTAATAATATTGTGTTAATTTATATATTTTACTATTTTCTGCTTGATGTTATTTTTATAGTAACCTAGTTTAAAATATGTATCTATTAAATTATTTAAATGATTTTGAAGAAAGCCAATATCCTTGATGGCAATTCTTGAAATTTAATTAATTAATGTATTATATTTAATATTTTATATAATATGCATGAATGTTATTATTTAATGTATTATATGTTATATTATATAGTATTCATGAATGCTCATGCAAAAATATGTTTCTTGTAAATTTAAATATGTCATCCTTACGGTAAAAGGTAATACTAGTTTTAGTAGCTATTAGCTAGGCACTTTCTTATTTTGTAGAACGTATATTTCACTTGACTAAATAATAAATGTCACTTAACTGATTTAATGAATGAATATTCTTCTAAAGAATAAACGCAAATCACGAATAAACTTAGTAGGATAAAATGGCGTTTATTTTTATTACGAATGAAGTCAATGTTAAACGTGAATTTTTATCACTTTTAAGTTTCCATAGTTGCGTATATTGAGTGGAATAAATTTAGATTTAAATAGACGCTACAACGTCTATTACAGCAAATAACTAACAATTTTCTACCTTTATTAAAAAGATAACACGAATTTCATATAGTGGAAATATTAAGAACATTAAGAAATATCATGACTCAGTTATGATAGACTCAGATAGACTAAGCTAACAGAGTCTACATATTTAATACCATGTATAAATTAAAAATGTAGATAAATTATTATAAATAATAGATAATTATAAAAGATTTTATAGAATTTATATTTATAACGTTAAAATTTAAAATAAAAGTTAATTTATGTGAATTAACTAATAAATAATAGACGATGTATCAGAATTAGGATTATAAGTCATCAGGATGAACTGCTATGCTATACGGTTTTGGCCATTATTCCTCTACACAATATAGCAGCCGTAAATCAGTATATTTAATTTTGTTCTTTAGATTGTTCAAAAATTATATATTATACAATTTCGTCTAATAAATATTACATCACATATAATTAGTTATATATAATATGTTTATATTATTTTTATTAATATATTTATGTACAATACATAAATAAGTACAAACGTATTTGCTATAACAAAATAAAAAAAAACATTTATATTAATTTTGGCATTATGAAGAAACAATTAGTTTTTATTTATCTGCTTGCATATTGATTCTTTATTTTAATGTTTGTATTTTCCTACTTTCACCGTAATTTCATCATTTAACTTTTCACTGTAATTTCTATATCTCAGTAATTTAACATATTTTATTAAGTCATACTTTCAATGATTAATTGTTACAGGTAAGTATTTTAATATATTTATGTATGTATGCTAAACAGGCAATGCAAAAAATCCGGATTGGCAATGCAAAAAATCCGGATTGGTAATGCAAAAAATTCGGATTGGCGATGCAAAAATCCTGATTGGCAATGCATATACTGTCAAAAACGGATCGGCTAATATGAAATAGTTTAAAAATCATAGTCATTATATGTTCAATTTATAATTGATAAGGATATACAGAGTATATAGAGCAAGTTAGCTTGTTTGAGTTAATTTGCTGGGATGTAGCAGACTTCAGTTTCTTGGGTTGAATGCGCTGTTGCTCTATAATCGGTATAAAATTGTGATGCGAGTAGATAAAAGAATGTAGTGCAGGTTACGGGTCGGACATTCACATACGAATAATATGTGAATACAACAACGGCTCGACACATAACTCAAATGTGAGCCAATATATTATGAAAATTGCGATTGTTCCAATATGGGAGTTTTTCATTTGGCTTGAGCGATTCTTTGCATTATGATAATTCCTAGGCAGTTTATGTAATGCATAGGAAAATTATATAGCAATACAAATGTTTTATACCTTGTCTGAAAAAAACGACATGGATTGGATACATTGCCTTTGCAAAATAGAGAATGTTGTTTTCATCTATTACTAATAAAATTTACATTATGTTCCTCTACTCTCTTACTGATTATAAGCGTGATGTTTTAGAAAAGTACCAAACAATTAACATTTCAGGATATGTTCTGTACGATGCTTATATACATTGATGATAATATTGAACTATATACCCCCATTTATCTGTAGATTTTGCGCAATGCGCTATTTGCAAAACAATACCAAAGAACGCTTTAAAAAATAGCAAACATTAGCACTTTCGATTTTGCTTTTGGATAGAATTGAATGTGGTGAATAAAGTAATAGAGTTTACAAATCAAGATAAAATATGGGCACATGTAAACACCAAAGGTTATTACATGACTTTTAACCTTTTGACGAACTTATGCGACGTACTTCCTCTATTCATAAAGTAGAAGTAAAAAATAAGAACACTGCATCTTTTAAATATGAAGCAAATTTACACAATGCAAGTATTTCTATGCCCAACAGTAAAAACTACTTAACTTTTTGATCCATTTGCTGTAAAGTTCTTTCTCGGAGCTGAATGCATAAAAAAGTTTAAAATACTAATCGATATGCATCACATTATCATTTTTTTGTATTGTGGCACTATATATACGCCATGTGAATAACCCAACATAATTTCGAATAAGCAGATAAAGTTTTATTTTAAAATTTAAAATTTTATATGCATTCATCATCAGAAAAAATTGTTAAAATAAAAATATAGTCAAAATCTGTATATTTACATTTTAACAGTATGATTAATATCATTGATCACATTGACGAATTTGATCGACCTATAACGCAATCGATTTAGTGCTTAGAATAAAATCACGATAATATTAAGCATAAAATTGAATGAAAAATTTTAATATATTCATATCTTTTTTGAGTGGTTGATAAATAATTGAGCAACGTTTTGTTTATAAATAGGTTTATCTGACTTTTCCGCTCCTGAAGATATTTAAAGAAGGGCAAATTTAAAAAATAAATTAAATATTTCTTCAATTGACGCAGATATTGTCAGAGCAAAAGAATAAAAATTGACACATACTATTTTATGTTTATAATCTCATTTATACTGTTTTCATAATTACAGATTACGAACACATTTTCGATGATATGAAAGCTTGCCTCTCGAATAGGCTTACTCGCTCTGTATATTTTGAAGACTTTTGGTACACCTAATAATCAATTTGTGTAATTGGCTAGGAAGCAGGACAGGGTAAAGCGATGAGAATAAATATGCAAGTGAATGCAAATCTTCATTAAGGATTGATCTGATCTGTTTAAAAATAGATACTCAATGTTCATACGTGCCTCAGATTCTTATAATAAAACCACGGTTCATACTTAGTGCTTTTAAATGTACATCAAAACCACTTTCTGTTTATATGAATAAAATACTTAAAGTAATTAAAGCACACTTCAAAAAATATTGTAGGATAATCGAAATTAATACTGGTATAAAACACTATTTCAGTATTAATTCTACAAAATAATTTTTAGAACAGACGAAAGGAACAAATTTTCAGAATATAAATACAAACGATTATAGTACGCTTTACACAAATCTAGATTTAGCAGATATTAAATATGTATTAGAAAAACTAATTAATCTTATAATCATATAGGGCTCGACGCGAAAGAATGACGAAGAACACTGCTAGATGCCGTTTCGTCATTACAATTACTCATAAGTGCCAGATCCCTCCTACTGCTGGATGCAGAGGAGGACTAGTCCTCCTCTGCATCCAGCAGAGGAGGCATTTAGCAGTGTTCTTCGTCATTCTTTCGCGTCGGGCTTATATGGTTACAAAAAATTCACGCGGAATGGTATCATTTAAGATAAATTGATTTTATATTCGGAAAAAGATATACATATAATAATTAAACCGCCTATCTAGCAAAAATTAATCCATCAAATTAATATAAATATATGAATAAAATTGAACTAATAGAATCTTTAAATATTTTGATAAATGAAAATTATTTAAAAGTAAGACATCCATATTTAGACAAATGAAAGATGTTCCAATGGGAGGGAATTGTAGCCCAATAATAGCTGACTTATTTTTAAGCTATATAGAATATGAATTTGTTCATAACTGTTTAAAAAAATAAATCTAAATTATATAAAGATATAAAATATATGTTTCGATATATTGATGATATATGTGTATTTAATTCTAGCAATTTTTATTCAATAAACGAACAAATTTATCCAAAAAGCCTTATTCTTAACAAAACCAATATTGATGATAAAGAAGGTGTATATCTAGATATGAACATTAAACTAACATTAGCTAAAACTACTTTTAATTTATATCGTAACGATGACATATTTAAATATAACTGGCAAATATATATAACTGGCTTTTATATAACTGGCAAACTTCAGTTATAATTCCAATACTGAAGAAGGGAGATGCTTCATTATGCTCGAGTTATCGACCCTTATCTCTCCTACCTGTAGTATATAAAATCATGGAAGGCATAATTCTGAACAGAATTAGGCCGTTACGGCAAATTCAAACAAGAGAAAATCAAGGTGGATTTAGACGAAATCGAGGATGCATTGATCATATATTCACCCTTCGCGTTCTGATGGATGTCCGTCAAGAGTATCAACAACCGTTAATATTACTATTTTTGGATTTCGAGTCGGCGTTTGACCAAGTTAATCGACTATTCATCTGGAAGCTCCTCCATACCTTAGGCATTCCTAAACACCTGTGTGAACTTATCGGTGCAATGTATGAAAATACTGTGTCAGTCGTGCGCGAATACGGTTGTACTGGAATTCCGTTTCCTGTCAGTACAGGTGTTCGACAGGTAGGAGTACTATCACCAGGACTAATCAACATTCTCATCGATCATCTCCTATGGGAAACGCTCGACCTGCACAGTGAAGGTATATGCCTGCATCCGAGCAATATGCTACTTTCTGATCTGACGTACGCGGATGATGTAGTCGTACTGTCAGAATCATTAGAGGATGCGCAACGTACAGCAACCCGCATAGGCGAGACAGCAAAGAAATATGGCTTATTCCTTAACTTACCGAAATGTAAACTACTCACTATAACCTCCGTGATCAGTTATTATTGATGGTATAACTATTGAACAGGTACAATCTTTCACCTATCTTGGATCAGTGTTTTCCGTAGACTGCCGATGTGACTACGACATTCGAAGCCGGATAATAAAGGCTGGTTTCGCCTTTTCGCGTCTAAACTCCCTCTGGCGTGATAATAATGTATCTATTAAAACAAAGATCCGAATATATTCGTCTATTGTTCGTCCAGTACTACTGTATGGATCTGAGTGCTGGCCTGAAAAACTTACAACAAATAATCAACTTGCTGTTTTTGAGCGACGATGTCTACGTAGAATTGCAAAAGTCAATCCACTCGACCATGTATCGAACGCAGAAGTGTATTCTCGATGTTCACTCGACGTCTCCGTGTCTGATTTGATTCGGAAAAATAGACTGCGCTATCTTGGCTATGTACTTCGGATGCAAAGAGATAGACTCCCAAAGTTATCTCTGTACTTGGACCCGGAAGAATCCTGGCGACGCCCCAGAGGCGGTGTTCGTAAGAATCTAAAGAGAACGATCGAAGACGATGCCAAGAAAATACTATTCACCTACTCGAACATTGGCTGGCGGAGATTTAAAAGAAGATGGAGACAAGAACTGGAAATGGTGGCTCAGAATCGATTGACCTGGACTCATTTTGCTACTTCACTTTGATTTGACTTTATTTTCGTCTTCTTGATGTTGTAACTCACGATCTGTAAGGTCTAGTGGTTTAATAATAATTCATGCATATCATATAATATAAAATAATATACATTAAATAATGACATTTTAAGAATTACAACAATTTGTAAAGATATTGGTTTTCTTCATAATCATTTTAAACTAGGTTACTATAAAAATACCATCAAACAGAAAATAGTAAAATATATAAATCAACACAATAATATTTAAAATGAATTTGAACTATTAAGTGGAATTTTCATGAATGGATAATAAATAACTAATTTGCATTAGAATAAGGTACACTAGATAATCAAATTTTATCTAAGGAAATACGTCATTAGTGTGTATTTGGAAATATTTTCAAATTATTTATAATAATTTGAAAATATTATAAGGATAACATTTCCAAATTATGTGGATCTAAGATGTGGGACCATATTGATGGACTAACCATGGGTAATCTACTTGCGCCAATACTAGCAGAGATATAACGTATTTGGAGAATAACTTTGTGAAGGATTTTTATTTTGTAATGGATCGGCACCGTTATATAAATAACGATTTTTTGGCCAAATATCGACACTCAATTTAGTGTTTACTATATTATTTACGAACCTTTTATTTATTGCCTTACACCCGTTGTAAATATCCTCTGATCTAACCATATAATGTATAATGATGTTTATAGCTTGTTTCAGGTTTACCCTAAATTCTTTCTTTAGCCAAACTTCTATAAATAATACAATCGATTTAGTGTGCACAAGTGTTGAAGCAATTAGCCGAAATGATTGGCAATAAATACTGGAAAAATAACTATGAAGGATTTTTGTTTTGCACTTGATTGGTACCGTTATGTAGATAATGTATTTATTATTTCAAGAAATAATATTAATAGCCAATATTTGTCGAGTGAATTAAATTCTAAAGATTCTTCAATCCAATAAAGCATTGGTATAGAAACTAATGCAGATTTGCCTTAAAGGCTTTAGTTTTTAAAGATTTCGATAAAATTTATCAAACTAAAGTCTTTTAAAAGCATTGAGTTTTAACTAACATGATCTCTTGTAATTTTTATATTCCTAAAAACTGATTAATTGCATCGCCAAAGTTCCTCTTTTATATATCTAAACGACTGGCTCTAATAACTTATCTTTAAGAATTATCTTTGATAACTTATCTTTGATAACTTATCTTTGGTTCTCCTAAATAAATATTAATTAACTATCAATTAATTTAATATTAATATTAAAATTAATATTAATTTATTAACTATCAATAAATCTTACACAAAAGTAATAATGTTCAAAGAAAAATTATTAAACAACTTGAATAAAAAATCTAGAAATTCCTTATATAAATAAAAAATTGAATTCATTATTTAAGAACTTGATATATAATAGCATAACGAATTATACTACTGATGTTTTAATTTATAATTAATTTTTTTCGTTTTAAAATTTAATTAGTTTTGGTTGTCAAATTGGAATGCCACGATTTCCGTTATTTAGTTGTATCTTTTTAAAAAAATTTCAACTATTCTTTTAAGATTTTGTATTTGTTTCATATTTTTGTTTGAATTTTGTTTTACAGAACTATATATACAGCTATTTTCATTGGTAATCATATTTTTGTTACATTTTTAATTTGTTTCCTTTAACGTTTTCTTACTTCTGTAACGTTTGTTACAAATTTTGAGTATTTTGGATACACGAGAAACTTGATGCAATACGCAGACACAATTACCTGATCTGATTTGTTCTACTGACAAGTTATAATTGATATGTGGACTTTGTTTTCCCATTAATATATTCTCAGTCAGAAATATTGAAACTATGTATTCTTGATACGGCACTATTATTTTTCTGCTAATTTTCAAACAAGTTTGATGAATTTTATTTCTATTTGTTATAACAGAGAAGCCTAAATTAACAATATATTATTAAAATTTTAAATTTACAATAAATAAATCAACAAAATATAATTAAAAAATCATGCAGAAAATCTTATGAATGAATAATAAATAATAAAGTATATTATACATGAATATTATAGATGTATATTATGCATATTATGGATAAATAATAAATAATATAAATGCAGCAGTGATATTCGTTGTTCTTCCGCATCTGGATTTTTAGATTACAAAAATTCACACGGAATGGTATCATTTAAAAGAAAAATAATATAAAGTATATGATACTAAGTATTTTATTTACTTTGTATTAGAATAAGATGCACTAGATAATCAAATTTCATAAGAAGTAATACGTTATTAGCACGTGTTAGCCCCACTGCTATGTTGGGTAGAGGAATAGGGACCAAACCTGATAACAAAACAGTTCCTACCGATAATCTCTTATCATTATTCTGATTCATCATATGTTATTTATGAGTCAATTCATAAAAATTTATTTTTATTTTAAATTTTGATAATAAATTTTGTCGTTATATAAATATAAATTGTATAAAATTTTATTTAATTATTTATTTTTATTTTTAGTTTATATATTGTATAAAATACGTAGGCTCTGTTAGATGATATGATTTCTTTAAATTGACAGCAGGAGCTCTCGAAATATTCAATTTTTAGAATGAAACTAATTTCTTCGTTTATATAAATTTACAAAAAATATCATTTACAAAATTATTTAAAATGATAATGTCCACAGTAATTGACGAAATATAAATTGACATTTTTATTCAATTCCCTTCCATTGATATCAGTACATTGTAATAAGAAGTGAACTAACAATTAAGTAATTACAATTGTTTCTTGAAAATGATGAGCATATTCGCCACCGAAATATTGGAAACGAATTTGATTAATAAAATGTCTTCGAGCTTATGAAAAGCTAGATTAATAAATATGCAATGGATCGAAATTAAGTAAAACATTTGAGCAAAATATAAAAATGGATGGACTCATTCGCCTTAATTCATAAAACCTAGGGATATTTGTGGATTATAGATTTAAAACTCTCATACATACAGATGAAGGGACAACGAAAATTAATAGAATGTTGTACCGAATAATAAATTAGTATTACAGGTTTCCATCAAAGCTTTGAATATTATGTTAAATTGCTCACACATTCACATATCGATATTTAATGATTCTTCAAAATAATTCTTCTTCAAATCGTTTAATTTATTTAATTGATGCATTTTTTATACAAGGATACTATAAAAATAAAATCAAACAGAAAACCGTAAAATATATAAATCTTCAGAGTATATAAAAATATATTTAACTCTTAGGTGGAAAATAATACAATCAGTGCTAGAATATAAAATCACGCTAGATAATCACATTCTAGAAGGGAAAGTACATCATTACCATGTATTTGGCATCTACTAATGTTGGTCCAAAGAGTAAGCATCGAAACCTGATAACACAGCACTTCCTCATTATTATCTCCAATCTTTATTCTAATTAATTATGTATTATCTATTAATCTGTTCATAAAAATACTGGGTAAAATACTGGCTTAATAAAGTTCTTTTTTAAAATTAAGATATTTACATTTGAAATAAATGTAGTATACAAAATATGTAGGTTCAGTTAAGTGATCTGATTTGTTCAACTTTTCCCTGCGAATATACCGAGTTAAAATTTTTACATGCAATTCAGACGAATCCCGAGATTGCCCAGATACACCAAGCATGCACCTATACACTCCTGCTTAATGTAATATGATGGATAAGTTTCAGAACCCAACTTGTTTCCTTCAGAACACTCTTAAAATGATGCATGTCTGATCCAGAGATCTATTTAAACGTAATGTGAACCCCAAGTATCTTACTCTATGTGCAAATGAAGAAAGTAGTTGATTATGCAAAATGAAGGAGAGTAGAGTTTGCTAGTCTCTTCAGATTTTTTCTAGTTACAGGGTTATCATGAAAGGCAACCATCTGCATCTCGGGGGGGGGGGTTAAGAAGAAGATTGGACGAGGAAGCTGATCTTTTAATCATAGAAAACATGAGCTGACTTTAGGCACTACATTTTCGCACATGTCCAGAGAACAGCTATATGGTGTCGTCAACATATACCCAGATGTAGTTCACGCAACAAAATTTTAAACATGATTATAAAGGCAGCAATATACAAGAATGGATAAAGGGGGAGCCTTGGGGCACACATGTAACTGGGTAGAACTTACGAGCATCATGGTCGCCTTCGTAAAGAAACACTATGTATACATCAGTATCTTTACAGTTATCAGTTCTCACAATACCAAGATCTCTAATATTCTTTCGGGAGGGCACGTCTAAAGGAAACAGGATATAAAAGGAGTAATATTCTAGCTAGGATTTTGAGTTTTGTCCGAGTGAGGGTCAAAAAATTCTACTTTTATAGGTAGTGAAAATAATCCCGGTAGTTTGGTGATATATATTAATTAAATCGGGTCAAACTTACATTGCCTACAGCAGGTATGAGTCCAAAACCTGTCTGGAAGAAGGACACTATGATTGGATTAAAGTAGAATCTCATTCGCAGTATGGTAGCTTCTTCTAACCGCCACATAAGTAGGCTATACAAAGTGAACAGTTGTTAGCGTGACTGCGTAATACAGAAGAGTCTAAGCAACCACTTTTGATGAATCAGTAGCATGTTAAAGAGATAATATGTTGATGAGCAATTAAAGGTGGGGTTGGTGGGATATTAATTAGTGAATAGTTCCTTGTTCTGAGGATTGCTTATTTGATCCAACGACCAATGATGTCGTTGAAGTCATTAGGTATCATATCATAACCACTATCGACTATTCGATCCGAGAGGTCGCGATTTTTTTTGTATTTCCCATGGTTGTCAAAATATGGGCTAGAATAATGCTTTTACAGATTTTTACATAGGGCTATATCTAAACAAGATAAAACTAAACAAGAATAATTAAGTAGGAGGGAAGAAATTAAGTAGCATTTAATCTGGGTAAAAAGACCGATTACTCCGATGACTCAACAGTAGATTGGACAATGAACGAAAAACGTGAAAAGTTATGGAGGCCTGTTTCCTTACAGTAGCGATGTTGGAATATCAAAGGATCTTTGGAACGGGAGATAGCCGAAAAAACAAAATCAAGACAATGAAAATGACAAGCAACAAATTTACAAAAAATAAATTGGGAACGATGAACAATGTTTAACTCACCACTGACCGGACGAGGTTTCATTGTCGGGTGCCGTGTGACCGGGTAATTATACGGACACAGCGAAAGAGGCATCAGCAAACGAAGTGAACTAGCCTTCATGTAGGAACGTGTAATGCCATTTCGCTAACGGGGAAGGAACAAGAATTAGTTAGAGAGATGGTTCGCTTCGGTCTAGAAATAGTCGGAGTGACTTATCTTCGCTATGCTGGAACACGAACTAAACTTTTAGATCAAGGTTGAAGCTTGAATTATTCGAGAGTTACCAACTGAAAGCGACGGCAGGCGGGTGTAGGGATACTTACAAATCCCAGGTTGTCGTTCGTCATAAAAAGGTTTAACCCAGTGAACGAATGACTGGCGTCTCTGAAACTTTTAGTCAAAGAGGGAAAGGAGATTACTGTTGGGTGTGCGTATGCTCCAAACATTATCTCGGAATAAACAGTCTTCGTGTAAGATCTTTAGGCTCTGCCTGAAAGTACTCATGTTGGATATTCCATCGTTTTATTACGTGACTTCAATGCTCATGTTGGTGGCGACAATAACACTCGGAAGGGAGTGTTGGGGCGAAACGGACTCTTTGATCTGAATGCGAGCGGTGTTGAATTACTGCACTTTTTTTCTCGTAACAAAGTTTGCATAACCAACACCATGTTTGAACAAAAGGAGATCCATAGATGTACATGGCATCAGGATTCTCTCAGTCAAACATCAATGATCGATTTTGTAATCGTGTCACCTGATCTGTGACGATATGTTCTAGACACTCATGTGAAGAGAAGAGCTGAGATGTCAATCGATCACTACCTTGTAGTTAGTAAACTTCGATGGCAGGATCGGATACTAGACAAGCCTGGTAAACCCAAACGTTGTGTGAATGCGTGTTGGGAGCATCTAGTAGATGTTTCTGTCAAAGAACGATTTTCTCGTTACATCCGGGAGGACTTTTTTCGGTTGTCAGAGGTAAAGAACATTGCTCAGGTATGGGAGATGTTCAGATCTTCGCTTGCCAAAGAAACTGTGAAAAGTTGTGGCTCGAAGGCCTTATGTGCTTATCACCGAGGAAATATTCGAACAGCTTGGTGGACGGACACCAACAGTTAGAGATTTCGTACAACAGAAAAAGTAGGCTTATAAGACAACTTTGTAAGATAAATCAGTGGAATCTATAGACAAGTAGCGAAGGGCAAAGAGAGCTTCAGCTCGAGCAGTTACCGAATTTAAGAAAGTGGCTTGGGTAACGTGTGGAGGACACTTAGAACTTGATTATAGACCAGCTTCGAAGATGTTCTGGAGGACGATCAAAAACCTTCGTGCTGGAAAGCAGAAAACTCCTCAAACTGTCTATGATTAGGAGTCTCCTTAATCGGATGGACATGCCTTCACTTGTAGAAATAGAGCCTTTAGAACCAACGGATGAGTTCATATCTTTGGAATAGGTCATTGATGTTTTTGAAAAACTTTGGAATAGCAAGTCTTCTGCATTAGATGAGTTTCGACCTGTAGCTATAAAGGCTCTCGACGTTATAGGCATGAAGTGGCTAACACGGATCTTCAACGTTGAATTGGAGTCTGGCAAGGTTCCTAGTAAGTGGCGAACTAGGGTGGTTGTACCGATCTTTAAGAAAGGTGACCGAAGAGTTGGTTCTAATTATCAGGGCATTACTCTTTTTAGCTAAACTAGTAAGTTATTTGTTAGGATTTTTAAGTTAATGATACGACCTATAGTTGATGGATTGTTGCTATAGGAACAATGCGGCTTTCGTCCAGATCATGGAACTACGGATCAGCTCTTTCATCTCTCAACTATCCTCCAACAGTCTTGGAAGTTCGCTCAACCAGTCTACATGTGCTTTGTAGATTTGGAGAAGGCGGTCGACCGAGTGTCGCGAGAGAGGTTGTTGAAGGTACTAAGCGAGTATAAAGTACCACATTATCTTCGTGTAGCTGTGGCTTCTCTGTATGAACAAAGTATGAGTTGTGTTCGTGTTCTAGGTTGAAAGTCTGAATCATTTACAGTAGGCGCTGAGCTTCGTCATGATTGTCCTTTGTTTCCACTTTTGTTCCTTGTTTATATAGACAAAATTACGAGATGGGCTGCTCTGTCGGATGTCAGTCTTTAGTTCGGTTCCATCTAAATAACATCTCGGCTTTTTGCAGATGATGTGGTCTTGTTGGCTTCTGGTCCTTAGGACTTACTGTGGTCTTGTTGGCTACTAAATCCATTTACGATGGAATGCCAAACAGCAGGAATGTTGCTAAGTATTTCTAAGACTGTCTCTATGTGTTCGCATTGGATTCAGGTGCCAATCCGGATTGGGGAAAATGTTCTTCGTAATGTGGAGGACTTGAAGTATCTTGGGGTAATGTTGCCGAGGGACTGCAGGAACATCAGGTAGATTGAGAAGCGAATCTATTTAGCTAGCACAGCAATGCGTTCTTTGAACAGGTCTTTTGTTGTGAATCATGAGTAAAGTCTTCAGCAAAGCTTTCTGCTTACCACGCAATCTTCGTTCCTATCTTAGCCTATGGTCATGAGCTTTGACCTTTGATCAAAATGATAAGATCTCGGATATAGGCGACCGAAATGAGGTTCCTTCGCGGTGTATCCGGTCTTAGCTTTAGAGATAAGGTTAGGAATTCGGTCATCCGGGATAGACTCTGAGTATAGTCGCTAATATGAAAGAAAGTTAGTTTAGGTGGATGGGACAATGAGTAGGAGAACATGAATGTTCATGGAAAAATATTTTTCTTGTAAATTTAAATGTCATCTAAACGATATAAATTAAAAGTGGTTTTAATTGATGTTAATTTAATGTTCATATCAAGATATATACTTTCTTTATCATTAATGTTGGTTTTATCAAGAATGAGGCTACCTGGATAAATTTATTCGCTTTTTGAATAAAAATTATTAGAGTTAAACACACATAGATCATAAATGTATTGAAATATATATTTCATATCTTTATATAATTTAGATTTATTTTTACATGTTATGAACAAAGCTTAAAAATAAATCAGCTATAATTGGGCTACTATTACCTTCAATTGAAACACATTTTATTTGTCTAAATATAGATGTCCTACTTTTAAATAATTTTGATTTGTCAAAATATTTAAGGATTCTATTAATTTAATTTTATCCATATTTATATTTGCTTGAAAGTTTAATTTTTGTTAGATATGCGTTATAGTTATTATATATGTATATCTTTTTCCGAATATAAGATTAATTTTTCTAATGCATCTTTAAAATCTACTAAATCTAGATTTGTATAAAGCGTACTAAAATCGTGGGTATTATAAATCTGAAAATTTATTCTTTTTGTGCCTTCTAAAAATTCTTTGGTAGAATTAATACTGAAATAGTGTTTTATACTAGTATTAATTTCGACTAACCTACAATATTTTTGAAGTGTGCTTTAATTACTTTAAGTATTTTATTCATATAGACAGAAAGTGGTTTTAATGTACATTTAAACGCACTACATATGAACCTAGGTTTTATTGGATTTTTATGTAATTTTGGATTCCAATATAATATAGGTATAGTTTTATTATCTAATTCAACCTTTATACCCTTTTTATCCATTATAGAACAGTGACTTGTAATAATTGTTTCTAAACTCAACTCACTACGTTCATATGTTGGATTTACATTTAAATCATTAGAATTAACCTCTTTCATTAGTATATCATAACACAGCTTTTTGCATATGAAAACACAGTTATTACTAGCTTTATCAATAGTTGTTATTATATAGTTATCCTTTAATTTAGTAAGTTCTGTATACATATCTTTATTAATTTTATCTTTCCTTTTATAATTGTTTGTTATTTTCATTTTCTTTTTAATGCTATGTAATCTATGTTTTCCAAATGTTTATCTTCGATGTATTTAAGCTTTCACTATTAATCAGCTTATTAAAGTAAGAATTTAAGTCATTATATAACCAATTGTAAATTTTATTTTTATTAATATTATTTAATAATTAAAAAAATTAAATAAATTTTATTTATTAAATAAATTTTATTAAACTTACATATTTTATTAAATATCCAAGTCTACTGCGAAATCTGCTATGCATATTAACAAATTAATATTCCATGCTTTGGCAGAGTGGCCCTCAAGTCCAGTCTTGGCGCGAAGAGGATTTCTGCGATGATAATATTTGCGTAGGGGTGTCAATAATTGTTATTATTATTTAATAATATAACGAACAGGAAATATAATATCATGGTGTCGGAAATTCGCAGATCAATTAGCGTTGCCTTAGCCAGGGCATAATCTCGTTGTCTAAGGGATCCGCGCTACCATGTTCCCGGTTCCTATCAGTTCACCAGCACCCGTCAAATCGACACCCCTACGCAAATATACACAATTAAGCTATATTAAATAATAGCTGTGATCTCATTAAATAATGAGAACTGTGCAGGAAGCCTACACAGCTCTCACACAAGCGCTTGAGTGTAAATGGAATAATACAACGTACATGTAATGTTAAGGGAGATGAATTCCTTTGTATTTCCGAAAAATTACGTACAGAAGTCTTACCAGCCATAAAAGGAATTAATCAAATGAGTAATGATGAGTTTCGCACTGTGACAATGCCACTTCGTTTCGGTGGTCTAGGAGTGATTGACCCAAAATTAAATCCTAATAAAAATTATGACGATTCTATTCGAATATATATACCCTTGTTAAATGGTTTAAATAGAATTGATTTATTGGAAAAGCAAATAAAAACAAGAAAGCAAATAAGACAAGATAAAGATATTTTTTTCAAGAAATGATTGATAAATCCCAAAAAGACCAGTACTCAAAATTAATCAAAATGAAGGGAGCGTTGCTTGGTTATCTGCCAAACCAATAAAGCGTATGGGTTATTACCTGTCAAGAAGAGAATTTCGTGATGCAATTGCAGCCAGATATGGCATGAAACCGCCGGAGGCACCAAAACTATGTCGATGTGGGTAAAAATTCAACATACATCATTCACTTTCGTGCAAAACAGGTAGCATGTCAACAGTACGCCACAATATCGTGAGAGATTTATTAGCGAAAGAGCTTACAAAAGTATGTCGTTCTGTTTCGGTGGAGCCACATTTGATACCTTTGAGTGATGAGGTTGTTTTCGACAATCCCGCTACATCAACTGATAAGAATGCAATGGTGGATGTTGCCTGTTATGGTTTATATGGTGATCTGTCAGAGCGGTCCTTAATGGACATTTGTATTTTCAGTCACTTAGCTCCGTCGTACCCATCTGACCGAATAGGAAACCCATTCAATTACTATGAATCAAGGAAAATAAGTAAATATGGAGAGAGAATTGCACTTTATGAACGGGCAACTTTTTACCCGATTGTGATTGCAGCAAATAGTGCACTTGGTTTATCAACCCAATGTGTTCTTAAACAAATAGCAAGACTATCGAGGAATTACAACGAAACCATCAAACATTTAAGATGCAAAATAAGTTTTGCACTAGCGAAAGCGACGTCTATGTGTGTTCGAGCCAGTCGTTCAACTTATAATTTTCCGGTCTACGCTAGGACTCTGGAATAAACATGGAAAAAATTTCGCAGAAGATCTTTATTGAACAAATTTTTTCACATTTTTCTCATCTATTTCTTTATGTTTTATTAAATAAATTGATTTATCGTAAAAAAATTAAATAATAATATATTTAATAATATATATAATAATATAATCTATATTAAATAATCGGAAGGGGTAGGTGTCGAGTTAAACGATCATATGATCTTCAGCAAAATATGCTACGAACTCAAATGTTGGTTACAGCAAATATTTGAACAGAATCTGATGTGAATTGACAATTACGCTAATGAGGATACATTCAATGTGGATACGGGCAAGTCGGCCGATCCGGAATTCGCATGCACAACAAATCATTGACTTTGATAAAAGTCAATGGGAACGATATTTGTAAATTATTTTTAAATAATATTTTTGGATTAACAAAAAATTAATCTATATTTATACCCTTTTGATAGCATTTTTCTTAATTCACTATTTTCAATTAATTCTAGATTTAATTTGATTGCATATGTGAGCTAAAATTCTTTAGATTGTGGAACGATATTATCCTCACATGTATTGTTCCTATGTTTGATACAGCAGGACGCTACTAATCAGCATTGGTGAGTCTCATCATCTGCTGACCCAGACCAACATTTCACGTTTCGACCATTACTATCTGCTTACTCCGTACACTGATGCTCCAATGTATGGAGTAAGCAGATAATAAGGGTCGAAACGTGAAATGTAGGTATGGGTTAGCAGCTGATGAGACACACCCATGATGATTAGTAGCGTCCTGCTGTATCAAAAATAGGAAACATATGGATATTCTTTGTAAAACTTTTTCATATCGAAATTATTCATGTTATTCTACACTTTCGTAAATCATAATATAACCAACAAGAGTACGTTGTATTTCAATATTGGTGCATATCAACAACTTACGATCCACAACCTACATTTCACTTTCCTGTACTTTTTTTGTACGTTATTAAACTAACAAAAAAAGGTAAATAATTGAAATGTAGGTGCTGGATAAGATGCGGCTCTGCAAATTCATCATATGTGGTTCTACAAATACACCAGATGCGGTTCTACAAATACATCAGATGCAGTTCTACAAATACGTCAAATGTGATTCTATCACCATCTATAGATGTAGCGTATTTCTGTTGGCTTAAATTAGATTTAAAGAAAGGTGAAGGTTAGTGTCACCAATTTTTTATAAATAAACTGCAAATCTCATTTAACTTAAATTAAATCAATCAAATATGGATGACTAGTTTCAGGACCGAAATGTTCATTAAATAAAGATAGGTTATCAAATTGAAGGTTGTACCTTCTTTTATCATTACAGATTTAACTAAAAAAGAAATGATTTTGAACATATTAACTTAAATTAAATAAGTAAAGTACATACAACTAGTTTACGAATCGATGTGTCAAGTTAATATTATATAGGTCAGTTATCAAATTGAAGGTTGCACCTTCCTTTATCATTAATGATTTAACTTGAAATGACAAATGACTTTGATAAAATTTGTAAAATGTTAAAATTTAATTAAACTTGAATTAAAACAATCAATTATGAATGCCAGTTTAATAATCGAATTCTAAAATATAGGTAAATTTTCTAATTAAAGATCGCACTTCCCACTCCACTACATATTTAATTTCAAATCAGAAATAATTTCAGTTAAATTTGTAAAATGCTAAAACAGCCTCAACTCTCAAAGCGGCAGAAAAATCGAATTATCGTTATCTAACAGAAAAAGTACTAAAATCTGAAATGTATGTATTAGATCAGTAGTTGATGAGGTATATAAGATATATTTGATTAACTATAATATACCTAATATATATCAGCAGTTGATAATTTGTATTAATAAATTGATCATTTATATTAATTAATTAATTATTATTAATTAATTATTATGAATTAATTATTATTAATTAATTATTAATTATATTAATTAATCAGTTGATAATTTATATATAAATTATATATAATTTATATTTTTGTGTTTATAAATACGTCTACCAGCCTTTTTGTAAAATCTAATGCCGCAAATGCAGTGATTGAAATTATATATTATAATAATAAAACTTTGAATATTTAGAACCATATAATAATTACATTAATTATCGTTATCTTAGAACAAACGTAGTTACACAAAACATTTTATTCAATAAATCATACTTTTTATGGCATTTGTGGTGTTTATATTAAATACTAAAACGCTATTATACCACACCTCAACAAATAGAGTAATATATAGGTTGATGTAATTAACCTTTAAGTTCATAGATGGCTGTAGACAAAACCGTTTGATAAATCAGATATGAAGGCAATAAGCTAGTTTTTTATAAAATAATATTAATTATTTCGATGACACTAACTCCCATAATGGGCGAGGACGCAAAAATATAAATTATTAAAAATACAAATGTATACAATATGTAAAAAACAAAGAATCACTCGTTTTCTAATAATAGTAATCGTAAAGTGCGTGCTCAACTGACGGTAGTTTCTTAAAACTGAAGAGATATTTAATTTGCTGTTTGGATATGATGTAACCTTTTGATTCTATACACGTACAGCACCACTGCTTTCCTTTATTAGCATTCTCTTATTTACAAAGAGATATCTTACAATCGAATTTGTATTAATTTCTCGAACATACTTAGTAGGGATACACGAATCACAACTAATTATTTTTCATTTATTCAACATCATTTGTTTTTCTTATCGGATATATTCAATTCGTTTTTTTATGCTATAAGGTAATTTATCTGCTGTTTTTACCGAAATGATTATGTGATGTGATTGATTTTTATTTATTCTGGTGAATTCAGCATTACGCTTAAGGGTTTAAACACTCTCTGCTTCTTTTCTTGATTTCAAACATATTGTAAATATATAAATTATTATTGATTTTTGAAGAGTGAACGTGATTACTGAAGAATTCATATAAGGCTGTCGTAATTATGAAGGAGATTGTGATGTTTCCGTAATTGTATTAACTTGTTATTGTTGCCCTTACAAGTCCGACTACAAGCGTTTGGTATTTCTAGGGTGCTCATCCATTTTTGTATACAAAGGTCATCCACGTCTTAAATAGTCATAATACGAACATACAAGTAGTATATTTACAATTCTTAACTATCTCCCACACTAGATGGGGAAAGTATTTCTTTGTACAAAACAGATTTTAGCTCTAGTTAACAGTTACTGTTCGGTTTGCCCAACGTACATTATCGATATTAGTTTGAACATCTGGATATGAAATCAGATTATCTAGAGTGTTCAAACAAAAGGATACTTATAACAATAAAAGTTATTCCAGCGTATAATTTAAACTAGCGAGTATTTACAACATCCTTAGGTTCAACATTAATTGACTAATAGATAACATAATAGAGGAATCGCTATGTTATTATATGATATTCGATTATTAGTGTTATATCTTATTCCAACACCGAGAATATTATTTACTTTCAATAAGGATATTTCAATAAAGAGTTTAAATTTATTTTTAATATTATTGTATTTTTTCAATCAAGTATAGTCTATTGTTAATAGACTGAATTTGTGAAGCGTATCAAACTTGTGAACCAAACATGCTGAACATGTTAACATGCCAAACATGCCGTACCAAGCATGCTGAACTTGTGAAGCGTACTAAATATAGCGGCTTAGATGAGCGGAAGTACAAGTTTGTTCCGATCGCCATCGAAAACCTGAGAGCAGTTGGCACCAGCGCAGCGCCTTTATTGCAGCTTCGGGAAAAATTAGTAAAGTCGACCGGATATAAACGGGCAACGAGTTTCCTAATGCAGCGAATTAGCACAGCGGTGCAACGTGGAAACGCGGATTGTTTTGCGGAACGGCAGGAGAATCATCACTATATTATTGTGTTAATTTATATATTTTACTATTTTCTGCTTGATGTTATTTTTATAGTAACCTAGTTTAAAATATGTATCTATTAAATTATTTAAATGATTTTGAAGAAAGCCAATATCATTACATATTGTTGCAATTCTTAAAATTTCATTATTTAATGTATTATATTTTATATTATATGGTATGCATGAATGCTCATGCAAAAATATGTTTCTTGTAAATTTAAATATGTCATCTTTACGATATAAATTAATAGTAGTTTTAGTTAATGTTAATTTAATGTTCATATCTAGATATACACCTTCTTTATCATTAATATTGGTTTTATTAAGAATAAGACTACCTGGATAAAAGTTAATACACATATATCATCAATATATATCGAAATATATATTTCATACCTTATACAATTTAGATTTATTTTTTAAACAGTTATGAACAAATTCATATTCTAAAAAAACTTAAAAATAAGTCAGCTATAATTGGGCTACTACTACCTTCAATTATAACACATTTCACTTGTCTGGATATAGATGTCCCTACTTTTAAATAATTTTGATTTATCAAAATTATTGCTGGTCTTTATTATCATTTTAATGTTTTAAAATATATAATTTTTCATATTTTAATTTTAATTGTATTTAAGCTTTCGTTATTAATTAACTTATCAAAGTAACAATTCAAATAACCACATAAGGAATTATAAAGTTTATTTTGTCGCTGTTTATTTTCATATTTAAAAAACTATCCTTGCGTTTTAGCAGAATGCTAACGAAAATATAATTGCTTACATTAAACTTTGACTGCTTCCATTTATTATTATAATTCAAACAGTCGACATGAATACCTCCTTCGACCATTTTCAGTATACTTTATTTCTATGTTGTACGTTTATACTACCGTAATTGTTGATTAGGGATTATAATGGACCACATTTAAAAGTTGTCGACTATTATTTTTACTGTGATTTATTAGTGAAGAGAGTGAAATGCCAAATTTTATTTAAATATCGAATATTTGATAGCTATCTGCTATCATCAGGATAAAATTGTACGAAATATTTTTTGAAAAAAAAATATTTAATCAAAAATATTTTGATCAATGCCAAGTATATATATACTACCGAGTATATATAATATATATACTCGGTAATATATATACTCGGCATTGATACATATAGTGTTTGAAGCGGTGTTTCGGGATCTATAGAAGATTCCATATATATTGTTAAATAATAATTGAAACAGAATAGAAAGAACTGAATTTTATTTAAATGCTCTTTTTAGTCTGACGTTTCGCTCACAGAGCTTCTTCAGAGTTAGTTTTTGCAGTTTTTTAAAAAGTGCACGTGAATGCGTACACACAATCACCGGAAGAATTTAATTTTGTTTCGGAATTTTGAAAAATATCGTATTTTTATTTTAGGGTAAATGACAGTCGTGATCAGGATTCAACCCATCAGCATCAGTCATCAACTACAAGAACTTTAAAACAAATGCTTACCCATTCAAAAGTAAGCAGCGTAAGAAACGACAAATCTTCTTGTATCTCACAACCGCGCAAAAATAAACGATGCACATGTTGTGCAACGATGGAAACCACAATCATTTTCACCAGCACCACAACGGATCAACTTACAAGGTAAAAAGTAGCTTGTGTTGCAAATCGGAAGGGGTTATATATTTAATGACCTGCACATCATGTAAAAAAACAATATGTGGAAGAAACTGGAAGATTCTATAATTAAAGACAAAATAACAGACGTAGCGATATTAAGTATGGAAGAACGAGAGATTGCGCTGCAAAACACATAATTGAAAACTTTAATCATATCTTAATGAACACGCTGATAGAGTGTATAAATGACCACAAGAGATAGGAAAAGGAAGGAAAAATATTGGATAAGACAATTGATGACTGATGCTGGTGGGTTGAATCCTGATCACGACTGCCATTTATCCTATAATAAAAATCCGCTATTTTTCAAAATTCAGAAACAAAATTAAATTCTTCCAGAGATCGAGTATACGCATTCACATGCACTTCAAAAACTGCAAAAACTGTAACTCTGTCCCGAAACACCGCTTCAAACACAACCGACAAATATATATAATGATTGGAAATATTCAACAACATTACAGGAACAGTTATTTATTTTATCATCAATTTTTTACGAGATAGTAGAACGGGTAAAGCCCGATCAACTAAGAAAGATACGCGAACAGCATTGAATCGGGAAATTGTGCAGTGATATTCCACCAGGTGTAAATACTGGTCAACATAAGTATAGGTGGAATAATCTGTGATATTTATTAGTTTTTCACTTTTCAATTACTAATATTTTCTGTGTGTATTGTGTTTTAGATATACTGAAGAAGGTGTTTACACCGAAACGTTTATAAAATAAAACACTGTTCGTGTAATGTTGTTGAATATTTCCAATCATTATATAGATAACGGTCCAGAGAGAATCACAACCGGCAGTGAAATTCAAAACCAAATATATATAATAGTAGTGCACGGATGTGCTGAGTAGACAACGGTCCAGGATTTCTTTCGAAATACGCCATTTTTACAAAATGGTGTTGCTTGATACACTGGACTTTGATTCACGACTTTCAGTCACCATGGCACTTCTAGACGACCAATGAGTACCCGGCAACACTCATCAGTAGAATGAAGTACTCACTGGTCGTTTCGGTTGCCTGTGTGACATTGTAAATAAAGGCATTTCCGACACTTTGCTTAATTGTCTGAGGCTTACGCTCTTAACCAGATCGAATTGATGTGCGGACCATCCTTAAACCCTAGGCAGAGGTTGTTGCTGAATTGTCGCTGCACTCGTTGGATCCTTAATGGATACGGCAGGTATAATAGTAGTGCACGGATGTGCTGAGTAGACAAAGGTCCAGGATTTCTTACGAAATACGGCATTTATACTAAATGGTGTTGCTTGAAGTCCAGTCTATCAAGCAACACTATTTAGCATAAATGCCGTATTTCGTAAGAAATCCTGAACCGTTGTCTACTCAGCACATCCGAGCACTACTATTATACCTGCCGTATCCAAACAACGAGTCAATTGCCCGAAAGAATTGATTGATAAACACCTGCTGAACCAACTGAATAAACGTAAATGCCGGAAGTTATCTAGTTGGCTTGGACGATATATCACAATAACGGAACTTACCGATAATAGGGAGCGACGGTGTAGACGTTTAATACACTTGTGAAACAAAACTCAGGTGACAGTGACAACATTGTAAATCTATCTGATGAAACAATAACTGATGCGCAAAAGTCGGTTCTATCTCTTGGTTTAAAGTTCGTGCCAACGCCATGCCAATTCAATCGTAAAGAACTTATGGGCAATTTGAACACCTACCAGATGTTTAAGACTATCAAAGATGTGAACATGAAGACAGTTCTGCAAAAACGAGTGCTTAACAATAAGGTGATTCAAGATTGCATAACTATGTAACCGAATATAAAAACGAACAACAATTTGATTAAATCGGAAATGGAATCACTACGTGAAATACAAGGAATGAACCATCTAATTTTTCAACAATCCGACAAAGGAGGTAAAATAGTAATATGGCCAAAGAACAATTACCTGGCAGAAGGACTCAGAAAACTGAAAACTGACGCTTACGAACAAATTACATCCTCAGATCACGCAAGTGTTGTGAAAGAAGTTGAGTCGACCATTCGAAAACACTTCTCACAGTCAGCATTGTCGAGTATACTGGTTCAAGATCCACGACCCGGATACTTATACCTTTTGCCCAAAATTCATAAAAATGTGACACCTTGTCCAGGACGAACAATTATCGGTAATATTGGAACATCAACTGAGAAACTTGCGAAACACCTACATAGGGAGCTGCTTCCACTTCTGAAGTCCCGGACATCATACATCGAAAGCACCGATGACTTTATTAAAAAGTTCGAAGCGCTCAAATCCAATATCGCAGGTGATACATTCATTGTTACCCTCGATGTAGAGTCTCTCTACACGTCGCTGGATATAGAATCAGGGGTAAATCGGATTGCCAATTGGTTTCGAGGTAACGGCCAAGTGATAAGGAAGTATTAGGACTGTCTGAGTTGCTGAAGCTGATTCTCCAATCAAATATATTTACCTTTGATAGGCGGTTGTATAGACAGAAAATTGGCACAGCGATGTGTAGCCAGATTAGACCTGTATTTGCAAGTCTATGTGTATCTACCATTGAAGAGGAATATATATCCGCATCGCCGAATAAACCAACTGTCTGGTTGCGTTATATTGACGACGTTTTTGCGATTTGGGAACAAGGGAAATCCGAATTAGAATCTTTTGTTAACGGCCTTAATGAATACAGTGAACTACGCTTTACCCATAAAGTTAGTAATGCCACGAATTTCCTTGATTCTGAGATCCTGAAGAACAGAGATGATTTGATAACAACAGTACACAGGAAGTTCCTGGGAATACGAAATGATTTATTTACGAGTACACAATTGAGTGTCTCAGGGCAGGTGTAATAACAAATTATATTTTATATATGTTTGTACACTTTAAAGTGTCCATGTTAAACAGGATTTCTATTAAAAGGAATTTAGTGCCTGATTCATGGTTAAACTGCAATACGCACTGCCATGCACAGAGCTTATGCTAAATTCCATCCGATGATTCAGATTAAGGTTAGTTCTGATTTTGGAGCTTTAAACACTGCTTAATCGTGTGTTAAGGTTCTAATGGATGATTATTATAGTCACGGTACTGATGAGCTCCGTTAGAGCGAAAGGCGTATACCGTTGTTGAAGTTTATCGTCACACATAGGATGACTGGGCTATATTTATCGAATGCCGCTTGGTGTTTATGCCTCCTTACGGGAAAACATAGTGATTAATTTATGAGTACACCATTGGTTTTCGCAGGGCAGGTGAGACAACAAATTATTTTTTATAAATTTGTACACTTCAAAGTGCCTTTGTTAAACAGGATTTCTATTAAAAGGAATTTAGTGCCTGATGCATGGTTAAACTGTAATAGTCACTGCCATGCACAGTGCTTATGCTAAATTCCCTCCGATGATTCAGATTAAGGGTAGTTCTGTTTTTCAAGCTTTAAACACTGTTTTAGCGTGTGTTAAGGTGCCTATAGATGATTATAGAAGTCACGGTACTGATGAGCTCCGTAAGAGCGAAACGCGTATACCGTTGTGAAGTTTGTCGTCACACATAGGATGACTGGGCATACGTAGCGACTTTGAATAATGCAAGAATAATTCGGTTCTATTTCTTATTCTGATGAGGATATATAGAATGCTGCCTGGTGTTTATGCCTCTTCATGAGGAAAACATAGTGATATATATATATATATATATATATATATATATATATATATATATATATATATATATATATATATATACAAACCAACGTCTTTTTGTATAAACTAAGAAAAATAATAACTTATCGTATTTATACTGAGTCTAAAAAATATCATTTTTGATAGCTACCGAGTAACAAAGTTTGAAAACTACAGAAAAATATACAAAAATATAGGATATTGTCAAAAATCCCCCGAGAGAGACTCCCCCGTCAAAACATATTTTAATATTTAATATTTTGTACTTATCTGAAGATGTTAACTCCCCCGTCAAAACATATTTTAATATTTAATATTTTGTACTTATCTGAAGATGCTAACAGAAGTTATTAATCAAATATCAAAAATTATTTCTTCTTTTCTTTGATTCAGCTCCAATAATTATTTATCAATAATAGATCAGTATCAACTATTTAAAGTATTTGTAATTAAATTTTTATTATAAAGAATACCTTATCCATACAATCACCAAGAATATTATCCCTCCACATCCACTCACTTAAGTAATATGTCAATTCCTTCTTACAAACACCCATCGTCGGCTTAACTATGTACTACTATTTGTTCCAATATGATTCTATATTTTGTGTGTATCCACGTTATAGAGTCCACAAAATGTAATTTATGCTTAACAGTTCCTTGTTCATACAAGTCTAGATTTATAATCTTATATACCGCCTATTCATTACTATGTATAATAGATCCAGATGATATTATTCTCCTAATTATAGGTATCTAAGTTTCCTTCTTCCTATTTTGCACTATTTCCATATATCCTTTAGCCGGAGTAAACGACGTATCAACTGTTCCAAATATCCAAATCTGCTCACCCGTTGCCCTTCCTCTATTGTGTTTCTGTTTGTGGCAGAAAATGTTTCATCGATTTGACAAATTATGCCTTTACCACCTAATAATTCAGGATTGCTTACCATATCCTGACGCCATCTAATTCTCAATTTATTGTAAAAATTTAAAACTGTCAGTCTGGATATACTCGAAGCCTTTATTACTGTATTTTATTGCTGGTCACTGGCATATCAATATAGCATTTATATAAAAATTGACCAAAGATATGTTAAATCCATCTAAAAAGCTAGCGCTCTTAATAAATTTCGAGTCTTAAATTTGCTACATATTTTATTCTGGAATTTCCATGCATAATTATCTAAATAGCTCTTCTGTTGGTTCTCTAAAATTTTAATGTTGCAAAAATCACATGCCACGATGGTTTTTATAACATTTTTCTGTATTAAAAACAAGATATGTTCTTCTGTTGAATAAGTTTCTAATTTGCTTCCAATTTCTTCATAGAATGATATGGGTTAAAAAGATTAGTATTTTACGCTTGTCGAAAGTGTAAACTAAAGGCGATCTTGTCAAAAATGACAAGATCCAAAATATATAAATTTACTAAAATATACAAATTCTAACATCTGGAAATACACACATTTCAACTATAGAAATTTCAACGGTTTTATCGTTTGTTCACCGTAAAATAGTATTTCTAATGGCACTGTGTCATATAAAAGAAGCAAATAAACGGTTTTTATTTTAACTAGAGCTTTTGATAGTTTGATTATTCTTTACATAAAACATCAATTAGATATACATCTTCAGGTATATATTCCATATTATTATTAAAAAAGTAAATAATAACATTGGAATTAATTCTCGCTAATTTAAATAAATCCAAAACGAGCAGTTCTAATGATTAGCTTAATTGCTATTACGACTTTTCGGTAAGGGATATTCATTACTGCTGCCTGCAGAGAAAAACTTCTAGATGGCCACTTTATGATACTATTATTGCAATGAAGAGGGATTGATCCCGCAAGTCACAAACGTGGTAGTAACAAGCTCTATGCAGCAGACAGTGGTAGTATCCCCTATTAATGAGTCTTTATACCATTACGATCATCGGCAGTCATTAGAATTAATCATTTAAACTTGATTTAAAGTTGATTTTAATGCCATTTGAAGAATCCTTCAAATATATGACAATTTAATTATGTGATAAACGTCATCAGCCGAAACGAGCCATTTTATTATTGAATAGAAACAACGCATAAAGATATTAAACACAGGAAATAACTTATCTAAGAGTAGAGTGTTTAAAACACTCCCGAATTAATTTCAAATTGGTGAAGATATCGTTAACATGATTGTGTAGATTAATGAATGTAAACATATATCATTCAAGGTACATATAATTACATCGTTATAAATTACAAGATATATTTACAATTAGTGAAATAAATAAAGATGTTTGG
Organism: Pomphorhynchus laevis; assembly: GCA_012934845.2. Classification (NCBI taxonomy): domain Eukaryota; kingdom Metazoa; phylum Acanthocephala; class Palaeacanthocephala; order Echinorhynchida; family Pomphorhynchidae; genus Pomphorhynchus; species Pomphorhynchus laevis. The sequence continues at coordinate 18,191 of WNNJ02000333.1, read as the reverse complement.
TGACGCTATATGACTACAAACAGGAAATCGAAACCTATAAAATCTGATAAAACTTGTCGAACAATGCCAAAACCATTAAATATTTGTGTACACTTAAGGATAACGATGCAAGAAATCAATGTAACAATATTATTTTATCAAAGAAAAATGACTGCAGTGTCGGCAAAACAAAATTTCAAATTGTAAACTTGACTAACAATAGAGTTTGTTAGGCTTCATAAAATAAGAAATCATTTGTATATGGATTATTGATCATGTGCATCGTTGTGTGATAGAAACGAACGGACATCATCAATACACTGAGGGTTCATTGAAAACAAACTAAATGTGTAAATATTAAAATAAGAAAAAATAATTTTAAGATTTTTTAAAATGTAAACATAAACTTTATGTACAAACTCTAAATAATATTTGTAACAAGTTTGTCGTCATTCGCAAAATAAGAATTTAAAGCAAACAAGGAAACTATTACTACATGCACAATATCCTATATACATATACCTTAAAAAATCAAATTGATTCAACCATAATCAACTCAGATTTATTGACTTTTCGACCGAAACCTTTTTCAATTGCAAGTATTAATATTCAAAACAATTTGTTTACCAGTCTGTAAACAAACTTACAAACTGGTAAGTATGACTTACCAGTTTGTAAGTTATATTTACAATTAAAAAAGACTTCGGTCCGAAACGTCAATAAATGTCTATTGCTAATTGTTGAGTCAATTTGATTACTTTTAAATGTATATATATATATATATATATATATATATATATATTATATATATATATATATATATATATATATATATATATATATATATATATATATATATATATATATATATATGAATTCGTAAACCAGAATCCTCAACAGCGGTCTAACAATCAGGAAATGATATATATACGAAATATGATTATTGGTCTCTACCAACAAAAAAAACAAAGATTAATTATTCAATTTACGTTTCGCCTTGCGGCTTCTTCAAAAATCTAAAAGTTGCATGTTATTTATCTCAAACTTTAAAAAAATGTTTTTAAAAGCATAATTTACAGGCTAGTTCATTGCATAAAAAATTAATTGTTCATATGATCATATGGCAAAAATGAATATAAATCAGATTCTGCTGATAAGATACTAGCTATAATTATAAAAAATAAAAGCCTGAAAAATTTATTAATAAAAGCAAGAGCTCATTTGTGCAAAGGAGAAACTCTATTGATATCAAAATGCTTCAACACATAGCGGAAATAGAAAATATAAGAAAACTTATATATGTCTTATTAGTTTTAACTTACTCTAACAATTAATTAACTAAAACTATCTAAAAAGGAAGGTTTAGGTTACGATTAAAGTAATTTAAATCAAATGTTAAAATGCTGAATAAATTTTTGTGCTATAAATTGAAGATAATTTTAAGAAAATAGTATTATATATAATATTTTATTTAAAAGAGAGTTAGTTAGTTCGGTCCATGTTACTTGACAGAAATAAGCTGTGAAGACAACGAGGACGAATAATTAAAAATGGAACAACTATGTTCTTTCAATAATTGTATTTCACGTTCTTAATGTTTCTTAATATAATCGAATATTTGAAGCAACGAGATACAGTACATTTATTCCAAAAACAACAAATTAAGGCACTTTAATAGCTTTTTTGATATTACATGTATTCATTGGATGAAAGAAAAATCTAAAAGTTCATATTTTCAAAGGCAGAAGCCATTGAAACATTTTTGTAGATTTACAAGAGAAATCCATCCGATATTTTTGGTTCCTACATAATTTGAATATCCTGCGTTTATCTTACGACCACGTAATTGTTAAAAATGAATTTAGAATATATTTACAAATTAGTATACAAGCAGTTTGAGTAAACATTAGTTTTATTAAAGTTGTCGTCGAAGGTTTATATTAAATAATATTTTACAATATGCCGTATATTAATACATATACCCTAAAAGATTTATAACACAAATCGATTTAAAAGTCATTTTATTTTCAATAAATTATGATATAATTAGTTGTTCTTACATACCATTTTATTTTATTCAGTAAACATTGATTTACTAACGAATCGAATCGTTTTTCAATTTCATCTTTGGATTTTTGATGACTGAATAAATTACAAATTAGTTGATCAGCACGAGATTGATCATCAAAATGCTTGCTTTCTAGCAGGTCATGTAGATAGCATTTGTTTTGTTCTTCTAGCTTTGATTGGTTTAATTCATCATCAATGATTTCCTTTAAAAATACAAATGGCAATCCATTAAACATAATGAGACCAGCTGGGTTGTATAAATGCTATATTAAAAATTATATTATATTAAATGCAATATTAAAAGCTATTCCAACCAAATTTAAAATATTTTCTTTTGATATCGCGATACCAAGTTGGCATCATTTTAAAGAATTTAAATCAGTTAACTTTAGGTCAGTTGGCTAAGTTGTAGGTCAGCAGATAGCCAACTTAGCTTTCTAACCTGCAATTAAATGTTTGCGATTCTTGAAAATGATACAAACGCAGTATGGAAATATCGAAAGAAAATATTTTAAAAGCCATTGCTGGTCACTATAAGGTTTAAAAATATTAATTTGAGAGGTTTTAAATAGTTGAAATTAATGATGCATTATTGATAAATAATTATTGGAGCTGGATCAAAGAAAATAAGAAATTGCTCAATGTACATTTAATAACAATTTAAAAATGTATTTCATAATATTCTCTGATAAATAATATTTGAATTAAATTCTATATATTGAAGAGACAGAATTGCGTTTCCTGCAATACATTATCGATATTAAAAAATGATTTATTTTTAAGTGGTAAACGCGTACCGGCGCACGCTTTCATGACCACGAAGAAAAATAAAACAAAAATCCAAATCATGTGTCGAGAAGGTGGGAACGGAGGAAGTATTTGAACGTGATAAAGGAGGCAGCGCGGCGAACCTCGAGATTGATCTGATTCCAGGCGAGGGGACGACGAGCAAGGATCGGAGACTGTAGATGTTGGAGTAATTGAGAACGTGGAGTAAGAAGAAATGACGGGAATGCAGTGATAGAGAGAGGTAGGGCAAGTGTCGTCTAAGAAAGGGATGATGATGAACGATGGAGAGCCGACAGCGATGAGTCGAAAAGTGACGAGAAGGCGCATTTGGATGCGGATGTGAATGGTAGGCCAGGATAATTGGGCAAGATAGGTAAATGTGTGGTCGAAGCGATGTAGACGTAGGAGCACTCGAACAGCGGAGTTGATGATGCGTTGTAGGGGTAGGATGATTGATTTTGGAGAATTGGCAAAAAGGCTCAGGCAGTAATAGATATTGGTTTAGACATCTGGATAAGAAATCAGATCATTAAAAGTGTTCAAACAAAAGGATATTTATAACAATAAAAGTTATTCCAACGTATGATTTAAACTTCTGAGAATTTTCACCATCCTTAGGTCTAACCAGATTGGTTAAGCTAGATTCGTTAATAGCATTAGATATAGCGCATATTTGGAAACCTTCGTTTAATACTCTAATCATCTACAGGGTTTTCAATTGGCTCCCTCGATATTTAAACATATATGCAATGTAAAAATACTCATTACATACATCATATAATGATTGGAAACGTTTGAATTATTTAAATAATGGTGTTTCAAAGATGAAACAAATCACTTGTCCAAAAGTGATTTTTGAATACGATAGTGCAAAAGATTGTGGTTATCTTTAACCAGTACATCCATAAAAGAACTGGTATTATCGAAGTTTTGCTGTTATAAGAGACATTATATCAAAGTATTCTTTGTAAATGTATGCGTCGAGAAATCAAAAATGATCAACAAAAAATATATAAATCGCTATTAACAACCAAAATTGGAGTAAAATAAGCTCATTCGATCAGTAATAATGCGCAAGAAACGCTTAACGATCCATACTTTAGGTGTTATAGAGTCAAAAAACATTTGGATACATGCAAATTTGATATTTGTAATTCAAAACCATGAATAATCGAAATATAAATAGTTCACACTATATAGTGAAGGAAATCAATGAATTACGAACCGACTTGATGATTTGTGTGATAAGCTATGACAAGATACTAATAAATCATATTAGCTTCGTTTAACATAACGGCATTAATAATCCGTTGATCTTTCAGCGAATAGCATATACATTTGATATTTATGATATTTTAATCTATAAAACTATAGTTTAAAAACTACTTAATCGTAATAAACAATTAATTTTCAACTATATGATGTTCCACTTTAAAAAATATAATATCACATATTATATATATGCTGTTGAATTATATGTTTCTTGGTATATATAACATAAATCAGAGATTACAATGTCTACCGGAACCTCCATTGAAGTACTTAACTAATATTATTGAATAACCAATATGATTGGATGTTCTTCACCGGCACGAAATTAAATTTATTAAAAACGTTTCGTTTATTTAAACTTTTTCAATTGTAAGTAGTTATAATTAAGAAACTTTTAATCACTGATCTTTTCATCATTGATTAAAAGTTTCTTACAATTAAAAAAGTTTAGATAAAGGAGGTGTTTTAAATATATTTGATTTCGTGCTGGTAAAGACCATCCAATCATATTGGTTATTCAATAATATATATGCTGTTGAATTATATTTTTCTTTATATATGTAACAATCAAGTTGACCTATTCTGTATTACCCCTCTTGGAGTATTGGTAAAATTCATTAAATAAATTGACGCAATTAAATAACCGATATAAAGACAAAAACGTTTTTTCATTACAAACTTAAAGGCAATAGGTCTTTTTAAATTTTAATTAGTTATAATGCAAGCAATTAGAGGCATTGAAGTTTATAATCAATTGGTAAATTCAAATACATAATTAATAGATTATATCAATTGTCGGAAATCGAAGTAGTATCCAATAATCAAATCAGCTAACTGAGTCTACGTATTTAATATAATTATTAAATAAACAAAACATAATAACAATGCTAAATCCAAATTTAATAATTAAATAACAAAATAAATAATTGTTATAAGATTTTTTATAATTTAAATCGAGTTTAAATAAAAAATTGAAATTTAAAATAAAAGTCATTTTTATGAATTGACTAATAAATAACAGACATTGTATCAGAATAAGGATTAGAGGTCATCAGGAGGAACTGCTATGCTCTCAGGTTTCGGCCCTTTACTCCTTAACATTATTTAATTTTCATTAAAATTAAATAATGTTCGGCCTCTTAAAATTTCATTATTTAATGTATTAGATGTTATATTATATGGTATGCATGAATGCTCATGCAAAAAATATGTTTCTTGTAAATTTAAATATGTCATCTTTACGATATAAATTAATAGTAGTTTTAGTTAATGTTAATTTAATGTTCATATCTAGATATACAACTTCTTAATCATTAATATTGGTTTTGTTAAGAATAAGGCTTCCTGGATAAATTTGTTCACTAATTGAATAAAAATTATTAGAATTAAATACACATATATCATCAATGTATCGAAACATATATTTCATATATTTATATAATTTAGATTTATTTTTTACACAGTTATGAACAAATTCATATTCTATAAAGCTTAAAAACAAGTCAGCTATAATTGGGCTACTATTACCACCCATTGGAACACCTTTTACTTGTCTAAATATAGATGTCCCTACTTTTAAATAATTTTGATTTATCAAAATACTTAAGGATTTTATTAATTCAATTTTATCCATATATTTATATTTATTTGATGGTTTAATTTTTGTTAGATAGGCGTTATAATTATTACAACATATATATGTATATCTTTTTCCGAATATAAGGTTAATTAATTTTACTAACGCTTCTTTAATATCTACTAAATCTAGATTTGTATAAAGCGTACTAAAATCGTATGTATTTATATTTGAAAATTTATTCCTTTTGTCTGTTCTAAAAATTCTTTTGTAGAATTAATATTAAAATAGTGTTTTATACTAGTATTAATTTCGATCACCTTAAAATATTTTTTGAAGTGTGCTTTTATTTCTTTAAGTATTTTATTCATATAAACAGAAAACAGGTTTTAATGTACATTTAAAAGCACTACATATGAACCTAGGTTTTATTGAATTTTGATGTAATTTTGGATTCCAGTGGTATCCAAATATTATATTCAATATTATTCAATATCCGAATATTATTCAAACAGAATAATGGACAAAACATCCAAGATTTTTTACTAAACAAAACGTATTGACTTATGGTCTAGAAATTAAAATAATTCCTGGTTATAGTAGTATGAATAATATACCACTTTCAGGACGTCATAGACTCTGTAAATTAGATGCCTTGTACCCGTGATAAAAACGATAAATTCTCACCTCAAACCAAGTTATAACAATTTCTAGCAATTCACTGCGATTCATATAGGTTTCAAGTCTTCTGAGTAAGTCGTCTTGATATATACGTCTCTTTAATCTCCAGTAGAAAAAAACGCGACTCTTTACAAAAGGAACGATACACTTAATGAAAAGAAAGCACGTTAAATAATATACATTTAGAAAAAGTTGTTTTCAAAGTATAATAAATTATCAGATTGACTGGATGTGACGTATTAGAATAAAATTAAAATCAATTACGAAATTTATAAAAAAAATATTTCGCAGTTTTATACTTTTTTTATATTATAAGTATTAGTATTTATAAGTATTTAATATTAAGATAAATGCATATATACTTATTTAATACTAAAATAAGTATTTAGTATTAAAAATAAGTGATTTTTGTATGAATTTTAATTGCTTCAATTAATCAGCTATTTCATTAGTCATCAATAGATGATAAAATTTAATTGATCATTTGAGACCAATGACCCATTTAAATTATTTTATTTTAACTTGATTTTTATGGCTTAAACACATTGAGTTCAAGAAAACATAAATGCACCAATTTAAGTATAAAGTTGATAATCTAATGGAGCAAAAATTAATTGAAAAAAAAATTATCAATTAACGATTAATTAAAAATTAAAAAATTAATTAAATTTTTTAAATTAAATTTAATTAAAATTAAATTTAAAACTGTGGTATCTTACATTTAGTTCAAGAAAACAACTTCCTACATAAATGCACTAATTTAAGTATAATGTTGATAATCTATCAAGCAGAAATTGAAAAAATAATTATCAATTAACGATTAATTTAAAATTAATCTATCGATTTAAAACTTTTGTATTTTATTATAAAAATATTAATATTTATTATATAAACTACAAAACATGAAAAGAAATAATGATGAATAACTCGTTCATAAGCTACTCACATTTATTCATAATAAAAATAAACAAGAGAATTATGTAATCACTATTATTGTCGCAGGATAAAGCGAGATACATGTAGGTCCGTTAAGCGAATAGTTAATTCAATAGGGATAACCAATAATCAAATTGAAAAAATATCTACGATGCATTTAAATTTGCGCATAGTCGTAAAACGAATACAATATAGTTACTTTCTGAAAGTTAAATAATCAATTTGAATAAAACTAAGCAATAACCCCAGATTACGGAAACAAAAAGTCAACTTTATCGAATAATACGAATGCTACAAAACACGAAATTCCCGATAAGTTTAAACATTGCAAGACAGACGCATAATCAAACTTTCTAAAATATACCATATTTTTTAACTTAACGGATAATTCAAAATTATGACAATTAGTTCTCGAAATTGATCCAAAAGTCAATTGATTCAAAAGTGATCTAAAATCAAAGTGATCAAAAACTGATACAAAAGTTAATTTCACTGTAGAGTCAGTTGTAAGATTTGAAACTTTAATAACGCATTGTATTCTAATATAAGTTAATAGAGAAGACTACGTTATTAAAATAATCAAAGAAAATAATTAAATGATACAATTTATTGAACAGGCAAACGAACTATGTTTGCCGGTTCTAGAATTCAAGAATTCCTGAACACAAAAATTTAAAAATAAGTGAATGTTAGACTAAACAAAAATACACTATAATAAGAAAAGTGAAATTTATTTCTTTTCGTATGAAAGTGATTATCAAAAACATTAAAATTGTGAATATAAACGCAATTCATAATATTTATTTTAAATATTCTGAAAGACTAAAACGAGCGTAATGTTATAAGAATAAAAGGTTTGTGTATATAGATACTCATTGGAACCCCGATCGCTTTTACAGTGAAAAAAAAATGTCATCTTTAAATAATCACATTAGAATTATGCAGATTTTAATTTATTTATACTGAAAAGATATTTAAAATAGTATTTTATTTATACAATAGTATAAAGTTATTTCAAAATGTGTTACCTTAATAGCATTTTGTTTAAGCATTCTATTTGGCCTATCATGAAGGTCTGCAAACATTATTGTGGCCGGAATATAAAACGATTCTAAATGTCGTTGTCTTGCAAGTAACTGATCTGATTTATCAGGATCTTGGCATAGTTTATCACACAAAGTATCAAGTCGGTTCATTGTTCGATACAAATCGTGAGTTCTATAACGTATTTGAATTGTACCTTCAGGCTCAAGCACACCACCACGGCTATTTTCATCAGCAAGGATTTCCATAAAGTCGGGGTTTATTGATGGATCGATTACGGCCCATGCGCCGCCTCTCAATTCGGATTTTGGTGGTAAATACACAAATACTGATTGGCGATAAGTACGAAGACTGTCAACAATCATAGCACCGAATTTTAATATCTGTTCGTACATGTCTTTAAAATGAAACACAATTAATAATAAACAACAACATAAAGAAAATTAAAATGAAACACTTCGTATACATGAACTCATGAAAATGTAATAAATGAATGACAAAACAATAACGGTGTAAAAACAAGAGCTCAAAACTACAATCACGTATCATACTTTACACGATTTATCTTTAATAAAATACTGGCCACATTAAATGTTTGTGTAAAATGAATAAAAGACGATCGTTGATGAAGAATAATGGATTTAATAAATGATAAAATCGTTGATTAAAAGTATTAGTACGTCAACAAATACTGGTGTTGATAATTAAATTAAGAAATTAAGCTAAGCGAATTGTACTTACTGTTCAGCTATAACATAAAAAACGTTTAAAATGATATAAATTACATAAATCGTATTGATATGTTATGGCAAAGGTTCATATTTTTATATTAGAATCTTGAATGTAAAAAAGGGAAAGTGGTCATCCAGTTCTTTATTAATTAGCATTCACATTTCGTAACCGATCTACTACCAAAACATTATAAAAATAAAATTTTAAAACACGATAATTTATAAACCAAAACGATCGATTAAACAACACCAATGAGATGAAGGCTTTCAAATTAATGTAAAATCCAAAAATAATAAACGATATAATTACATGCATCGACAATAAATAAATAAAAGATAAATGTATCGACAACGAATGTCTGAGCATTCTTAATAATTTTGATTTATAATATTCAAAATAAAGTGTGTCTACTTAACTGCTTTTATGATTCAAATAGATAATTCGTCATATAATAATATTAAACTTCATGCGATTATTTTATTATATTAATATTTTATTAGTGTAGATATGTTTAAAATAGCAATTTGTAATTAATAGCGAATAAATGCTAATTTAAATTACTTGTGATAAATAATATAATATTGTGTAATATATTATACAATATTATACAAGTTTATTACCTTATATAATAAATTGCATCATATAATATAAATCTAATGATTTTTAATTATATCACTAGATTAATAATATTAAATTAGCAACTAATGCATATACATTAAAACAAAGAAAAAACTAGTATGAGAGACTCATATCCAAAATTGAAACATTATTGATTGAAAGTGAAATTTGTTTCAAAAACAAGACTTTTTGATGCTCACTGGTATTATGCTTCTAACGAATTTGTAAAATTATAACGTACCTATTCCAAAAACGCATTTTCAAAAAGACTATCTAGATCATGTTAATAAGCAAAAGTGAATACGTTGTTAGATATAAAATGTCTAAGAGCGTTTGTTTGCGTTAAAACATTTTGAGTTTTGTGAAGTGTTTCTATTGGTAAACAACAAATTGTGTAGTTCATGTTCAAAAGTGAATCGAAATCGATTTAATGACAAAATATATACAACAAGCCGCTTGCTAAAATAAGATTTACCTTTCATTCCGCCAGAAAACCCTCGCCAATTTGCAAGTATAAACAAAGGAAGTTCCTCTCTATTAAAATCTTTAATCGCTTGTGCGGTCTTATACGAGGAATCTGGAAACCACACTTGACCAGCTTGCTGAATTGTACGAGCATTGGATTCCAGATCTGCTGGATCAGCCGGATGTTCTAACTCCACACCTCTAGTCTCTGTTGCGATTACTCCAACAGCGATGCCACCAAGTCTTCAAGTGATATGTGAGACGTTATTTTAGATTAAATCATAAAAATCTATAATACCTAGCTCGACCACATATAACAGTTTTAGCCCATCCTCCCATTACTTCATCAAATGAATTTTTATCAAATAATCCGCTATACCATGTACCGTCTAGAATTAGTAAAAATGGTCTTATTGAAAAAAACCAATTGCAATGTCGAATCATCTTACCCTTGCTACAACCGGCAATCATATCTCGCGGATTGTACACGGCTTCAGCGGGGTAAAAATCCACAGGTCTTTCAATAGAATCTGATCCAACCATCATACAAGGAATTGCATTTTTTACCTAAGAGAAACAATGATATTATTTAATCAAACAACAATGTTAATCAATAAAAATATTGTTTGCTTATCATTAAACAGTATCAAATAGGAAAATGTTAGTAAGTTATGCTTATATTATCAAAAATACAAACGACTACTGCTCGTTAGGTGGGCGACATAACCGAGAGTTAGTGATCTGTGGATATTTAGCATGGCAGACGTTTTTTTGTAGCAAACATCAAAGAAAACGAGTTGTCACTTAAGGTAGCGAATATTGTAAAGTCGGATTATCCTCTTAAGGATACAATTTTATCTAATTGATATTTAAAAGTTTGTCATGATTGCTTCTTTACTAATTAAATTTGAGTCATCATCCAGTCATACTATCCAATAGGATACCACGGCTGTGTTCAAAATAATAGTTATCCAGTATAAAATGTAAGAACGTTAATAATTTCGGTCTTTTATTGATTGAGTTCTAAGAAAAGAATAAGTTTGCTAAAATGGATCAAGTTCAAACATGTTTAAAATTATAATAATATATCTTAATTTATAATTCTGTAAAACTCGATTGTATATGGGTGACACAGAAATTTTTTGTTTTGAACGTAAAATACTTCAATAACTCAAGAAATAAACATTAACGGTGACATGACAGTGGTCATCAAAATATCGAATTTAAATGTTCTTGACTGTTTTGAAATATAATTTTTCTGGGTTGCTAATTAGCACAACTGTAAAAAGCAAAAGAAAAAATGATGGTTATTTAAACTTGAAAATTTGCATTGTTTAATCAATCAATAAAATCAATTAATTAATAGTTTTACCTCTACAGGCAAGTAAATATTCGTAGATCGCGCTCGCGGAGATATTACTTGATCAACACGTCTTTTAGACTTTAAATGGATTTTATAGTTTTAGAATAAAAGCGTATACTAACGACAAAAGCAAATATTCCTGCAATATTTTCAAAAGACTGACAATATTCCTTGGCATTAAAAAATATTAGATTTTGGTTGTAATGTATATTTAAATTGGAGAAGTACACGGTATTTGCATTTTTGCAATCATTTTCCACTATATTATCAGATCAGCTAATTAAGTCTACGTATTTCATATTATATATACATTAAAAAATACTGCTAAATTAAATTTAAAAAATAAATCAATAAAAAATTATAAATAATTAATAATTGTTATATACGATTTTTTACAGTTTATATCAAGTTAAAATTTAAAATAGAAATTTAAAATAAAAATTAATTTTTATTAATAGAATAATTTTTAATAGACGATGTATCATAATAAGGATTAGAAATCATCAAAAAGAACTGTTATGTAATCAGATTTAGGCTCCTATTCCTCGAACCAACATAGCAGCGAGGCCAGATATATGCTGATGATGTATCAGCATGTATCAAATCAGCTAACTGAGAGTACTCGTATTTTATATTTTTATAAATTAAAAATAATGGCAAATAAAATCCAAATAATTAAATAACGAACAATAAAATAATAAATAATTAATAATTGCTATATAAGTTATTTTAATTTACATCAAGTTAAAATTTTAAATAAAATATAGGTTAAATATCACGATATTTAACCAATGCGAAAGGCGAATAATGAAAATATAGAATTACAAATGAAACATACGAGGAAGCTTAGTTAACAAGACATTGAAAATTTTTACTTACATAGGGAGTATATGAAATCCACCTTACTAGAGTACGAATTCCGTCGAAATCATCTTTGGCAACGAAATGCGAAACTCCATTGTTGTACATGATATTGATACCACCAAGCTGGTTATTACTAGTATACACTTCACGTCCAAGTACTTTGTTGAGAGCGTTAAATCCTGTCAAAATTATGTGCGAATTTTTTACTTGCACAGTTCGATGTCCCAATCTAACTAGATAGGCGCCGATACCGACCGAACGACATGTGATCTACACAGGTAAATATATATATATATATTTAAATCGTTTAAAAATATTAACTACTACGAGTCACATCTAACAAATATTAGCTGTATAAATAATTATGTAGATGCATTGGATGTAAGGCATCTTATTGTTCACACGCCTTAGATGCTGTAGAGCAAATAACGATGCATCCTCTTATCAAGTAACAAATACAAATAGCTTTGAAATTTTAAAAGACATGTGGAACTTAAAATTTTGATGATTTTTAATGTTTCGCTTCTTTCAATGCTGGATGACGATCATTTAACTCGTCTGCTATATTGGCAGTCGAGTCGAATTAGATTATATAAAATACTTTATTTAACATTTTGCAATTGTAACTGAGATAATTTCTGATTCCAAATTAAATCAGCGTTGGTAGGGGAAGGTTCTACCTTCAATTTGAAACTCTACCTGTTTTTGCAATTACAATAACCAAAATAGTCATCTATAGTTTGTTCCTGATTTTTAAGTTAATTTAATTGTGAAGTCATTGTTACAATTGAAATTTTTGATGACACTGCACGCTACTTTAATCCGATCTATAAGCCATCAGCAAAAAGCTACGTTTTAGTATCGGTGAACCTTATCAGCTACTGATCTAATAACCTACGTTTCACGTAAAGTGTCAACAAAAATTTAATTGTAACAATCACTGTACAAGTATATCAACTTAAAACACATGTAGAAGTAATGACTTTAGGTAAGTCATGGTTGTAGGAATGTAAGGAAACTGTTGATTTTTAAAACAATTGTTTTTCCCGAGAATAAATTTAATTTTGTTACGTGAAAAGATCTACAGCGATATCCAAAATTTACAATGTGAAACGCCATTTGTCCTTTACTCATTGTGGATAATAAAAATGCCCAAAGCCGATAATGTATATTCCATTACAATTTAATGAGAAAATTATTTGATAAATCTTAAACGTTAGGGTCATCTGGAAATGTATACCCGAAATTGGAAATTGATTTATAATCAGTTTTCGATTGATACAAACGCTGAAGTTATAAGTATGAATTTTAAACTAATATTCTAATTAGAATTCATGTTGAATAAAAGGCTAAAACGACGACGAAAATACATGTAAAAATGCAGCGTAATTGAAAGTGTCATTGAAGCGAAATAAATTTATATTAAATAAAAGATTTGAAACAACTATAATATTACACTAATCATGTAGCCTTAATATAAATAAAATTAATTTTATTAAAACGTAAATCCTTATATTTAAAGCAAGAAAGAAATAAAACGAAATATAATTCGTTTTATTAAATTATAAAAATAATTAAATAATTATTTAATTATTTTTATATATAATTCGATTTTACGTTGGGAGTATAAAAGTAGATGTAATAATTGTTGTAAAAAATAAGGATAAAGACATTATATCTAGACTCTTGATTAATACAAATTAGATAAAGTAGCAGTAAATTATGGTTAAATAAAAATTTAAACCAGATATTGTAAACTGTAAATATTAAATTCAGCATTATACGCAAAATTTATTTTTCAAGATTTACGCGAAAAAAAAACTTTTTTAAGATTTTTTATACGAAAAGATCGATGTAAGAAAACACCACAAAGTACTAAAGTTTAAGTATATAAATTGAGTATTATGTATAGAGAGAGTTGTTGCAAATATCTATCTAATTTGATTTCGAATACACGAAGTTAATTTTTTATTCAGTCAGATTTATTAGATATTTCTATTTTAACCGATTGCTTATTTATTTTAACTATGATGATATTTTATATTATAAAATTGTCGTGATGTATGAATGTAAAGATGTTAAAAAGGAAAAAGCTTAAGTCAACGTATTTAAATTGATGTCTTCCTTTACATTATTATTAGTTGAATTGAATTTAGCAACAATATATTATTAAGAGAGATTTATTACCATGACATTTATTTCCAGATCTTGTTTTATAAAAAACAAGTTTGGTATTTTATTATGTTGATCAAATGTTAGTCATGGAACATCATGACCAACACCACATGAAACATCATGCAGTGTTGATAATTTCACCGCATGAAACATCATGCTCATTTATTAAAAAGCAATAAAAGTAAAAAAATGATTTAGATATGTGAAACGTTTCTTTTAATACTTTTCAAAAACGGAACATGAAAACGCGTTTCACTTAAACTTAGTTGAATTAACAACGAATTGATTAAACAGAATTAACAATAATAAACTATCTTACTTACCATACTATATGTCGGAATTTCATCGTAAGCTCGTGATGTTTCACCAGCTATAAGAGCAGAGCCTTTGAGATTTTCGACTCCAATATCTTCATCGCCGCCTTAACACTTTAATTTGCAGCATTCGATACAAATATTACTAATTGATAAAACAAAGCGTTTTTTACTTAATACTAAAGCTTCAATGGACGTTAGGTACGAAAACAGCTATAACACCGATAAAAACTGATAGAAGAATGCATCAATCTCTTTGTGATTATCACTATGTGTTAATTATTTTAAAAACTTTTTTTAAATATTTGAAACAATGCCAACTGTGAGCTAACGTACTAAACAATGCTCATTAAGTAAATCCGCTTAGATAAATTGTACATGAATAGCAATTAAAGTCACAGGTAAAACATGTTTGCTTGCAAAACACAGACTATAAATGGCGTGATTGTTGATATCAGAGAGAAAATAAGTGTAAATCTACAATTGATGTAAAATTATCATTAAAATCATTATTATTGTAAAAATGCACAAGCCATCAAGTTAAAAGCATTTAAATATAAACATAATCTACTTTAAATCTAGCGGTAATATATTATAATACGAATATTTTATTTATAAAAATTACAAATTAATAATCTAAATTATTAAGTTATCAACAAAACTCTAATCGAGAGAGATCTATGTTTCCTTTTGATAACGAGCTTCTTCAGAACGTCACGAAACGATAAAATGAAAATATAACAAATAACACTATTACAACAAGCGAAGTTTTATAATCCAAAATTATATTTGGAAATTATATAAATGGAAATCATTTTATGAACTCAAAAAATGACTGTAAGTAAAACGTTCTGCTAATCTATTAACGAAGCTTAATTGTACATGTCATCAATGAATTTGACATTCCATTTTGCAGAGAAGTATCGATGTATATTTCAGTAAAAAGCTTAACACTTAAAATACGAACAAGGATGTTACTCAATTACTGCAGTACATATACAAAACTCTTCATATTCTAACCTGAAATAGCTAAAAACCTTATTTATTAGACAAATAGCTAAAAATTTTATTTATTAAACAAATAGCTAAAAACATTTTTACATAAGAAACTAACGAAATGACAAAGTTTATATCATTTTTATCATTATCTACAATCAGTTAGAAATTCTTGAAAATACCTTACGATTAAGTATTTAAGGTTTATTTTATAGGAACCGGATCTATGAAACTAATCATTCCCCCGTCAATTAAACTAATAATATTGCTAAAGAATTATTGGAACTGGATCAAAGAAGAAACTTTTTATTGATATTTCGCTAACTTCTGTTAGCATCTTCATATTATAATTTTCTGAAGATGCTAACAAAGATTAGCGAAATATTAATAAAAAGTTTCTTTTTTGAACCAGCTCTAATAATTCTTTATCAACAATGGATCATTATCAACTATCTAAAATAAATATTGCATTATAAAAATTTATAATGATAATACCTAGAATTGAGCATATCTTGTAACGTGTTTCTCCATCTTTTTCAATTTCCTCCAATTCCACGGTATCTTTACCAACAAGATTCAAATCTTCATTTAATAGATAAAGATAATCAATTCCTTTCGATGGATTTTCCTGGTCGACCCAGGAAATTTTGAATCGATCTTTAATTTTTTCAGATACTCCAATCCTTGCTCCACTATTCGCCGCTATATATACCCTCGGTATACCTAAGGTACGTGCTAATCGGGAGGCACGCTATTCATATATTAAAATAAAATCGTAATATTAAAATAAATGTTATGCCAATTAAAAGCTAAAATTATTTAAACATTTTCCATATTTTGCTGATATCTACGAAGTAAAATCAAAAACTTAAACACAAAAAAATCAAAGCTATAATTAAACTAACTTAGACAATATCGTTCAGTTGAAAACTATGGTTTTTTAACTATATAAGATTTAATCTTAGTCATATTTGGTATTTATCACTTGTTATTAGATTAATACCGATATTTTAAAAGAGGGTGGCTATAGGCGTGAGCTCGAGAACCTTTCACGGCATTGCCAGTTTCAAGATTTTTAATGTGATTGTAATCTGCTTAGTCGATATCTTAACAAATTAAATCAGCTAACTGAGTCTACGTATTTTATATAATTATAAAATAAAAAAAACATAATAGTGCTAAATCAAAATTTAATAATTAAATAATAAAATTAATAATTGTTTTTAGATTTTCTATAATTTAAATCAAGTTAAAATAAAAAATTGAAATTTAAAATAAACGTCATTTTTATGAATTGACTAATAAATAACAGACGTTGTATCAGAATAAGAATTAGAGGTCATCAGGAGGAACTGCTATGCTATCAGGTTTCGGCCCCTAACTCCTCTACCCAACATAGCAGCGGGCCAAATACAAAGAAAAAAAAGAGAAGATTTAAGCCATATATAAACAATCATACAATGTGCGATTAGAGGAACACAAATGGCACTAGGTATTGTGTTGATAGTAGTGGAAACGTTTTTGAATAATATGAAATTGCAAACTCGCAATTAGCTTAATACAATACCGGATGTTACCGTTCGAGTAGTGTAAATCAATTTGTATTGCATGTGTATTCCAAAAAGACTAAATTGTCTTCGTGAGGATCATGCAATTACTTAGTCGTCCTATATTTAAGCCAAAATGCGACACTAAGAAGCTATAAACACGTCTGGCATATAAAATCTTTAAGGTTATTAAAATTCATTTAAAGCAAACCAAGAAAATAATCGCTAAATTAATTTCACAAACGATAAAAGTGTTTTTTTTACTTTAATATTGATATAAAATGAATTTGGAAAATAAATACATTAACAAAAATATTAAATTTTAAGCACTACTTCATTTGTTACTTAAGTGAAAAAGATTATTTAAATTGTTCAAATAATTTTAAATTTTGGTGATGAATGCAGCGACGTTTAAATTATAGGTATTCATTTACATTTTGGAATTTCTTTAAGCGCACGAACAGTCGCAATGCATTAAGTGACTAATAAGTCGATTAATTGGGAGTGAATATTAAGTTGTAACATTTAACAAAGCTAGTAATTTTAGCAATGATTTCATCGAATGCTTTATATGTTACAATTAAAAAGCAGTTTAGTATTAACTAATAATATTGTTGAAACATTGACATGTTTAGATTATTTACAAAGCAACCAGGAATTAAGTTCAATTTAAGTTAATTAATTTAAATTAATTAAATTTAATTATTTTAATTTAATAAATTAAATTATTTATTAATTATTAATAATTAATAAATAATTTATTAATAATT